>JAMQGT020000612.1:0-78634 GCA_024447675.2 Pterophyllum scalare | reverse complement strand
GGTGCATAATTATACACTGCTCAAAAAAATAAAGGGAGCACTTAAACAACATAATATAACTCCAAGTAAATCAAACTTCTGTGAAATCAAACTGTCCACTTAGGAAGCAACACTGATTGACAATCAATTTCACATGCTGTTGTGCAAATGGAATAGACAACAGGTGGAAAATATTGGCAATTAGCAAGACACACTCAATAAAGGAGTGGTTCTGCAGGTGGGGACAAATGTGCATGTGTCTGCACAAAAGGTTAGAAACCAACCCCATGAGGATGGTATGAGGGCCCGACGTCCACAGATGGGGGTTGTGCTCACAGCCCAACACCGTGCAGGATGCTTGGCATTTGCCAGAGAACACCAGGATTGGCAAATTCACCACTGGTGCCCTGTGCTCTTCACAGATGAAAGCAGGTTCACACTGAGCACGTGACAGACGTGACAGAGTCTGGAGATGCCGTGGAGAGCGATCTGCTGCCTGCAACATCCTTCATCATGACCGTTTGGCTGTGGGTCAGTAATGGTGTGGGGTAGCATTTCTTTGGAGGGCCACACGGCCCTCCATGTGCTCGCCAGAGGTAGCATGACTGCCATTAGGTACCGAGATGAGATCCTCAGACCCCTTGTGAGACCATATGCTGGTGCGGTTGGCCCTGGGTTCCTCCTAATGCAGGACAATGCTAGACCTCATGTGGCTGGAGTGTGTCAGCAGTTCCTGCAAGATGAAGGCATTGAAGCTATGGACTGGCCCGCCCGTTCCCCAGACCTGAATCCGATTGAGCACATCTGGGACATCATGTCTCGCTCCATCCACCAACGTCACGTTGCACCACAGACTGTCCAGGAGTTGGCGGATGCTTTAGTCCAGGTCTGGGAGGAGATCCTTCAGGAGACCATCCGCCACCTCATCACGAGCATGCCCAGACGTTGTAGGGAGGTCATACAGGCACGTGGAGGCCACACACAATACTGAGCCTCATTTTGACTTGTTTTAAGGACATTACATCAAGGTTTGATCAGCCTGTAGTGTGTTTTTCCACTTTAATTTTGTGTGTGACTCCAAATCCAGGCCTCCATTGGTTAATAAATTTGATTTCCATTGATGACTTTTGTGTGATTTTGTGGTCAGCACATTCAACTTTGTACAGAACAAAATATTCAATGAGAATATTTCATTCATTCAGATCTAGGATGTGTTATTTGAGTGATCCCTTTATTTTTTTGAGCAGTGTAAATTCTTGTTTGGAAGTTGTGTGAAGAGAGGCTCTAAAGCAGCAAAGCAGGGTAAAAAGGAAGGGCTGGGGAGAGAAGAAAAGTGTGACCATCTCCGCTGAGGAGCTAAAGAGAGAGAGAGAGAAAAAAAGAAGTGGCTGACATAGAAAAATCCTACCAATGGCTGGACAAGCCTGGACTGACAGACAGCACAGAGCCACTAATCATAGCAGCACAAGAGCAAGCTCTGAGCACAAGATTGATAGAGGCTGGGGTCTACCACACTAGGCAAAACCCCAGGTGCAGGCTGTGCAGAGATGCCCCTGAGACAATCCAGCACATAACAGCAGGGTGCAAGATGTTAGCAGGCGGGGCACACATGGAACGCCATAACCAAGTGGCTGGTATAGTATACAGGAACATCTGTGCCAAGTATGACCTGGAAGTCCTAAGGTCAAAGTATGTCCCACGGATGGTTGACAATGACGTAGCTAAGATCCCGTTGGACTTCCAGATACAGACAGACAAACTGGTAATGACTAACCAACTGGACATAGTAGTGGTGGACAAGAAGAGGAAGAAAGTTGTAGTTATAGATGTTGCAACACCAAACAAATGTAACATCAAGAAGAAGTATCAAAAGAAGCTAGATAAATACCAAGAGTCGAGAGAAGAGCTGGAAAGGATGTGGATGGTGAAGGTTCTCCCCGTGGTAATCGGAACACTCGGGGCCATGACCCCCAAACTGGGAGAATGGTTCCAGCAGATTCCAGGAATGACATCTGAGATCTCTGTGAATCAATGTCAGATAAATGAAGCAAAGTGAGGTGTGAATGTGGTATGTGTTTAAAGCACTTTGGATGGTCCTGGTCCATTTCCATTGCTGGATGTGATGCAATGTGGATAAATAATCACATATCCCAACTTAGTCAAGTAACCTTAAAGCAGTTATCAAAGTAGACATTTTCTATCAGTTGAATAATTTTTACCTTTTCTCTGTTAAATTAATGATTTGCGTCCTCTCTAGTTTCTTGCCATACTGTGTGGGGTCCAACAGGAAGACCTCCCCATGTGATCTTTATCTCCCTCCTCTGCTACATATTCACAGTCTCTCTCATTAAATAATGTAAGGTGCATTTTAACCATTGCCTTCAACTCTGCACTTCTTTGCAAATCCAGCATTTGTTTAATTCTGTTTAAAATAAAAAAATAAAAAATCCACGGACAGCTGCCAGCTTCATCTCTCGCTTTCTCTGTCCTTTTGTCTTCCTCTCCTTTTGTTGGTCAGAACCCGACCCAGGTTGGCACAGCCTTGCAGGTCTTCTACAACCTGGGCAGTCTTAGAGAGACCATCAGCTCTGTAGTGGGGGGTTACCAGAACATCATACAGGACAACATCACCACCGCTCTTGACATCAAGGGCCTGACACAGCCAGCCAACCCCAGAGGTAAGACTGGAGGAGATTGTGCTTCAAAAAGATTTGCTCACTTGCACTGGATGCATTGTCCTAATTTCAAAATGATCAAACACGACATTTAGTGATTTGACCTAGTTCATGAGTTGGCCTGATCCTAAATAGATTGTTATATCATGACCACAGAGAATAGTCAATTCTGCCGGGCTTATTTTCATGGCTCTGATGTGGCTGCAACATCATTGTTCTTGACAGGATTTTCACATCCTGGCAATTATCCAGAGTCACGGCTGAGACCTGGCTAAGCAGTCTCTTCCTGACTTTTTAGAATAATTTATGAATAATGAAAGCAAATCAGGTTTCCATTTAAAAACATGTCTTTAGGAATGCTTTAAAAAGTAAACAGTACTGTATATGCATCATAGCCTAATTTAAATGGACTAGTTCAAATATAGTGCTTTTTTACTCTGAGCACTCAAAGCGCTTATACAGCACGTTTTCATTTACCCATTCACACACACTTCTATGTGTATCTAAGCTAAGTGCTTTTATTGTATAACATTCACACTCCAGCGCTTGCGTCGGAGAGCAAATTGGGGTTCAGTATCTTGCCCGAGGATAATTTGGCATGCGGCCCGGAGTAGCCAGGAATCAAACCACCAACCTTCCAAATGTCTGATTCCTTTGTGCCACAGAGCTCCAGTGCTGTACAGAACTATTAAAAACTCAATCAATATGTCACACTGTTGCACAGACATGTTTTTGATTTACACAAACACACACACACTTTCCGAAAAATTACATGAACGTGATTAGTGGTGTTTTAGAGCTGTAAAACTCTACTTATGGGCCGGTTTCTAATTTGATTAAAAATCTTACACACTGCTTATCTAATCTAATCTAATCTAATCTGCCACTTGTATTGTGGTTCTGAAAGAACCTAAATACATATTTAACTATAGAAGTAACTTTTTCAGTGATGTGCACCACAGCAAACCCTTTGGCATCAAAAAGCAGCTGTCTAAACAAATTTAATGAAGAGGTGCAGCATCAGTTCTGTGAGTGAAAGGAGTGAACACAGCAGGGATTTTGATGTCTGACCTTTCACAACTCAAGACTTTAGGAGGAGAATATTTAAGTGACATATGAACGTGACTTAGTAAGGTTTGCAGCATGTAGTTCAATGCTAAATTTAACACAGACAGAAGCACGTGTTATTTTGGCTCTGGGATTTGTGATCGTTGGAGTGTTTATTTGTGAAAGAAAGAATGGAATTGTCATGGGTGGATGCTCACAGCTGCATGCTATGCTGAAACTTTGGCTCTGTCCTATAACTCCCTACTTAGTCCTCACCCTGGGTGACTTCAGGTTTTTAGTTGCATTTCTGCACTGACATCCGTACATAATTGAAATGTCTGCATGTCTTTTCGCTGTAGTTTTTTTTTTAAACAAACATATTGAAATGTCTGTCAAAATGCAGCTGTTAATGTGATTGTGTTAGTGTGCCAGTCTTTAATAAGTACCTGCAGCCACACAGCGCAGTAATAGAGTCTTTATTAACATACGCATGGTTCAGGATGTTATGGTACATAATGTTTGGTGTTCTTCTGCACATCATACAAGTCAGCTGTTAGACACAGATTTCAGGTTTATGGGGTGGGATCATTTGTAATAATGTATCTCTTCACCTGAGTCACAGTCCTCAACAGATGAGTTTACCCATATCAAAAACATAATGGTTCTCCTTTAGCCTCCTCTCATTTATCTTTGCGGTGTTCACTTTCACAGTATTTTTGTTAGGACACCAATCGCTTCCTCACACTCGATTATCAGGTGTTGCTGCTATTTTGCACTCGTAGTTACGAAGTGAGCTGACCGCGTCTTTGTGTAGAAATTAGCGTGCTGTTAGTGATCTCCCAAAGAACTGTCATCACACTCATTTGCCCCATGGCTTTCAGTCACAGTCGGCTCTTCGGTAAACACGAACAGCAGCTATTCCCTATTCCCAAACATACCAACTATCGTATCCTGCCAGAGTAACATTAGTAATGATTGCAATGAGTACTTCGAAGGAGTTTAGTCAATCTTTATGATGGTTTATTGTAGAAAAGAATAGCCTTGGTGCTGAGACTTCTCTCATCATGAGATGCTGAGTGAACCTGGAGAAACTGATGGACAAAATTTGATGACAAGAAGCTTTTCTTGTCATCTGTTCTGTTGGTGGAAATGAGAATCATGGTTTTGATTTCCTCTAGGCACTCCTGGCAGAGCAGTACTGCCAACACCAGGCAACACAGCAGCTTTCCGTGCCGCCCTGTGGACTAACCTGGAGAAGCTGATGGACCAGATCTGTGCTGCATGCAGACAAGTACATACACACACAGAGCAGTACAGCCCGAGTGCTGAATAAAGTTTTAAAAGCAAGCAGCACACCCACCAGCATGGCTGATGAATTATTGGTGAAGTTATTTTGTTTTTTCAGGTGCAGCACCTGCAGAAAGTTCTGATGAAGAAGAGAGACCCTGTCACTCATGTGTGCTTCATTGATGACATCATCAAGGTGGGTGAGCTGTGCTGCTATTCTCTCGTTTAGCTATGACCAAAGATCAAAAATGGGCTGCTTCTTATTTTTGTATTATTTATGCAGAATGAAAATTTGGTTACCTCCGTATGTAGGTACAGTTTAGGCAGAATCCTGGATTGCATCCAGTGATGCCTGAGTGATACTGTAACATTCAGATGTCCATATTCATATCTGTCTGAGTCATGCTAAAGCTGTATTTAGATTTTCAGTATGTTACGTATAATAGATGCAACAGTATTAAAAGAAATCATGATGTTCCAGATCTCTGAGGGCACTCACTGTCAAATGCTTTTGCCCTCTATGCAGTTTTCTTCATGGACTGATCTCTATATACAAATAACACTAAAACCTGAATGACTGCAGACTGCTCTGCTTACTGTAGAGGCTAACTTTGCTGCCTGTAGTATAGCCATGACATGGATGACGCTCCATGTGATTTTACTCTGTTACACTGAAGAAAAAAAATGTATTATGATGACCAGAAATATGCAGGGCTTGACTCTGGACATCCAGGAACAGCTCCAAGGTGGAGTCAGATATTTAGCACTGCACATACAGCACTGAGCCGTCCTCCTGTGGAGCTCAATGCTCAGTCTGATAACATCTTCCACTGGCATGCCAGACAAATTATCACTCCTAGCAGCAAGTACCACATCAGCTTCAAAATAAACCCCCTTTTTTGAGATTAAATAATGGTACAAATGGCAGTAAACTGCTTGCTGCAAACCTTAGTAAATATGTTCTGATGATTAATTTCAATATGCTTCTCCCCAAATGTTCTAACCCATAAAGGAAACTAATGAATACAGATATGGACACAAAGACAGAAAAGCCCACAATGATCACTGAAATAATTTATAGCTGACACAAATAATAATTAAATATAAATAATTACTGAAAATTAACTAATGAAAATCACACATTGCTTTAGAATTGTGGTTCAACAGTATCATTTTAAAGAGCAAATGAATGACAAAAATGATGGGAGCCTTACTTGGTATTCTGCTGCACAACCTTTTGAGCCAATCACGTCAATGAGGAGATTTCTGTACCTTTCAGTGAGACTCCTGCACCTGTCGACAGGTGTTCTGGCCCACTCCTCGTGACCCTTCCTTAATGGAGGGTATCAATAATTTAGTCCATGTCTGTACATATGTAATAATGCCAGCTGAAAGATTATCTGTGTTTAATCCTCTCACATTGAAACTTATCACTGTGCCTCTAACAAATTGTATAAAGCAGTTTTTTAAATGCCTCTTTTTTAAACTTTAGATGATGCTCATTTAATTTGTTTATACCATGGTGGCATCGACAGTGGATCACTGAAACCAAGTTGCACAAGTGAAAGTGGAAGACTGTTGCTATGGAAACAAAGCTCTCACCAATTACCAGAGATGGAGGTGTGAGTTTGAGACCTAATGACATGTCTAAATGCAAGTCTCCTCAGCAGTGCAGCAGCACCATCAGCTTCACTGTCATGGACACAAGAGACAAGTGTACACAGGAGAACGGACTGATTGTCAGCAGTTCTTAATGCACTAGATGGAAAGTTACAGTCAAAGTTATGAACACTAATTACAGAGGAGATAAAGAAGTGCATGCAGACATGTTAGATGTGGATTGTGGAAAAAAAGCTGTAAATTATTTTGAGTAAGGTGTTATTTTGCATAGTGTAGTCAGGAGTGTAATTGAATGGAACCTTGGTAATTCAGAAATGGCTGTTACACCCATCCCAAGGGCTTTTTTATGCATAGTAACACAGGGCTGCACACTCTTGCACAGTCCTTTTCCTCCAAGTTAGGATGGCTTGTTTTCCCCTCCCCTTACTCACAGGTTTTCATGTGATAACAATAAACTCACCACCTGCTTATTCTACATACAGAAAAAGAAATGTACATGATTTCTGGTCAAACGTGTGGTCTTATGCCATGTTTCCATTAGTACCTACTCAGCACGGCTCGACTCGGTTTTGTTTTGTTTCCATTACAGTTGAGACCACCTCAGTGTGGGTGGTGGCAGTGCGGGTAGAGTCAAAGTGTGTTTGCTTTTGTCTACAGTGCTGTGTGGTGCGATGGTACCCGTGAGCAGCCATTAGCTCGGAGACCTCATGATAAATTTTCTCATCTCCTCTCCCACCAAGCACAGAGATGTCTGCAGCTCCTCATTTGACCACCCTGTTGGCTTGTGTGCCTCTGTGTTCCTGCTGTTGGGTTTTAAAAATGGCGCGGGTTATTCTGGTGAAGTCACTCTCATGATTCTCATGATACTAGTGACACACTCCCTGGCCAGTCAGTGGCATGTTGTTCTTCAACGTCACATTTTCGGATTGCTTGGAACCCTCAGCTGAGTGGGTACTAAAAAAAGTACCTTGTACCTGGTACTAGGTACTAATGGAAATGCCTACAAACTGTCGAGTCGAGCCACTCTGAGTAACTCGTAATGGAAATGCGGGAATAGGCTCATCATGAACAGAAATTCCATGGTCCTATTATGCTTCAGTTACATCTTTAAGAGAAAGAATTAGGAAACACATAACAAGAATTTGGTGCACATGTTTTAATTTTGGATTTTCTGAACTTCCCATTGAACTTTGTATCAGTCAATCTAAAGAGTGCTGTTAACAAACTCTTTTTAAACTGACGCCAAGACAGTCAACCATTGTCACCCAAAGAAGTCGAGAGGCTTTGGCCTTGATACTTTCAGAACTATTGAATGAATAAACTTAAATTGGTGTATTTATAACCTGTATTTATAATAAATATAAGTGTCTGTTTCTATCTATATAAATAGGCTAATATAGAAACAATGCAAGATGTTTTTGTAAGTAATGGTTTCAGTGCGTGGTCATGTCATTATTGCACAGTGTGTAATGAACATTTAAAATTGAACATCCTTTACCAAATGTTTTGGGCAGCTCTCCGTGCTGGTGCACCCTAACTACAACCATATATGTTGACTGGACATGTTATCTCAGAGTCATGTTCAAGACTGTGCTTCTGATCTCAGTCTTTGACCCTGACTGCAGTACCTGCACTGTACTGATGTTGGGTCAGTTGTCAGTCATCCCAAATCTGTTTAGTAAGATTGAAGTTGAGGCTCTGTGCAATTTGAAAGAAAAGTCAATATTAACGACATAAAATGTATTAAAGAAATATAAACATGAAGTAAAACAAACAAGGAAAAGAGAAAAGCAAGAACAGGTTCTCTCATGTCATTAACTCATCAGCTAATAAGGGCTACAGAGTCACAGGATTGACAATGGTATCAGATTATATATATATATAAATATAAATATATATATTTTTTTTTTTTTACCTGATGGCAGGATGGTCAGCCTGATATCCTTTACACCTTCTGGAACAATATAACTACGACACTTAGTGAAGAGTTTCACAGAGCAACTGAAGGTAAGACTGGACATTTTCTTCTTTTCACCCCTGTTTAAATAACTGTTGTAAATTTGGAGGTTTTTCTTTTCACACAGAAAAATTCATGTGTCACTACAAAGCAATGGGAGAAAGTTCAAACCTTCTGCCACTTGGTAACACCTTGAAATTCTGTTCATAAAAATTATGAATGGAATTGGTGACAGAGGGCAGCCCTGGAGAAGTCCGACACCCACAGGAAACAAGTCCGACTTATTGCCAGCAATAAGGACCAAGCTCTTGCTGTGATTTTATAGGGACTGAATGGCCCACACCGGCAGGCTCCGTGTGGTGAATCATGTTCACTCATAGATGTTTGACTGTCTTGGCTGACACACCTCTCCGGTATGGAGATCTGTGATGGTGTTATGTCCGCACAATAATGTCAGCGGGTAATGTGGGGAGCAACAATAAATAAAGCCACGGGAAGAGACCAAAGAGGCAGTTATATGTAAAGAGTTAATTCCTTATTCATTGAAAGAAGAACCCAAAAAGGAACAACGAGACGGCAATGCTGCTATATCAATAAGAAAGCCTAACACAAAGGAAAAAGGCAAAAAAGTCCTAACACAAACTATTCTGCCCCCAAAAGGGGGAAAAAACACCAAGGGATACATGTCTGTGACTCACAAGCCCAGAATAATCACCAGTAGCAAACAACAGAAATTTCCACAGCCACGGATCACTAGCAACGTCCATACTGCTCTCAAAAACTGCCACTCGAACCAGACACCACTGGAGCTTTTTTAATGCTTGAGGCCTAATTGTTGAGTGGAACTAGGTGCAGACCAGGGAAAACAAGGGACACCTGTGTCCTGGATAGACAGAATGGAAGAGAGAGGCAAATGGGAGGGTGAGAGGAGGAGGAGGAGACAGGGAAAAAAAGCAGCATCATATACATACACCCATGTAGCTCCACAGTAAGTAACAGGTGAGGAGTGGCAGACTCAGCTGGTGGCTTCCCTTTTTAAGAAGAGGAACCACAGGGTGTGCTCCAACTTCAGGGGGGGTCAGACTTCAGAAAGGTGTATGCAAGTGAGGAGAGTCCATTTGTTAGCAGCATTTAGGAGGAATAATGTGGTTTTATTCCAAGTTGTGGAACACTTACCCTCCAGAGGATACTTGAGGGTGCATGGTAGTTTGTCCAACTAGTTTACTTCTGTTTTGTGAAATGAGATGTGACTGGGTATCTTAAGGGCGGGGTGATTTGAGAGCATGGGTATTGGACCCACTGTTAAAAGCTCTCTGTCCCTGTACAACCATAGCTAAAGCATGGTTTGTAATCCAACAGTAAGACAGACTTGTTCCCAGTGGGACTTTGACTCTGCCAGGGCTGCTTTTTTCACCAATTCAGTTCATAACATTTGTGAACAAAATTTCTAGGCATAGCCAAGTGGCTCAGGATCATCTCTGCTTTGTTGTCAATAATTTTAGTTTTTTTTTTTAATGACTTGATCAATACAAGTGCATTTTGAAACCATTGCATTATGCACTCGAAACGCTTAAGAACAGGCCGCGTTTCCACCGCGCTTTGTGAACTGCTCCTTTACATATGAGTTTGGGCGGGGCCTCGTCTGGACACGGAAGCTGAAGGGCACCAACGTGTGAACACATTTTAGGGTCCAAACAAACTACTGCAGCATCTGTGTGCAGCACAGAGGGAAACACAGACAGAGATCAGAGCAAGACGACAAGTACGCACTTTGTGTCCTTTTATCTGTGATATGAACTGATACAAAGCAGCAAGTTCAGCCTCAGAGCCCAACCTAATTCACAGCTGTGAAAACTGCATTGATTTTCCCATGTAATACGCACCATGCAGTGAAACAGTGGTAGAAAACTTTACATTGAGACGGCAAAGTCACGCCCTCTTGGTTCGAGACCAGCCAGCTTGCAGGGCTGGAGTTGAACCTGTTTTTCAGCCAAGCACAGAGTGTGTTCACAGTGGAAAAACCACTGAATGGTTCAAACACCAGCACCGGCACCGGAACCCCGTCAGTGGAAAAGAGACCAGAGAAGAGCTGTTACACCTCCACAGTCAATTCAGTTCAATTCAGTTCAGTTCAATTCAGTTCAATTTTATTTATATAGCGTCAAATCACAACAGACAGTCGCCTCAAGGTGCTTTGTATTGTGGGTGAAGACCCTACAACAACATAGAGAAAACCCAACAGTCAAAACGACCCCCTATGAGTAAGCACTTGGCGACAATGGTAAGGAAAAACTCCCTTTTAACAGGAAGAAACCTCCAGCAGAACCAGGCTCAAGGAGGGGCAGTCATCTGCTGCGACCGGTTGGAGCTGAGGGGAGAGAGACAGGACAAAAGACATGCTGTGGAAGAGAGCCAGAGATTAATAATAATGATTAAATACAGAGTGAAGTATACACAAGTAAATAAAGGTGAATGAGAAGATTATTATGGGACCCCCTCGGCAGCCTAGGCCTATAGCAGCATAACTAAGGGGTGGTTCAGGGTCATCTGATCCAGCCCTAACTATAAGCTTGATCAAAAAGGAAAGTTTTAAACCTAATCTTTAAAATAGAGAGGGTGTCTGTCTCCTGAATCCAAGCTCCCGAATCCACATCAAAAAGAGCCAGTTGAGGTGATTGGGCTTCTGGCTACGATGCCTATTAGACACCACCTAGGTGAGATTTTTATAGGCATGTCCTACAGGGAAGAGACCTTGGGGAACATTGGGAAATGCGATGTGTGACTCATGGCTGGCTTGGGAATACCTCAGTGTCTGCCTGGAAGAGCTGAAGGTGGTGGTCAGGGAGCGGGGGATCTGGGCGTCTGTATTTAGAATGCTGGCCTAGATCTGGATAAGTGGCAAAAGATGAATGGATGGAAGCCTGGATGAATGTAATCATGTTTTTGTTTTGTTTTTTGTTGAACATGAGCATTTGGATATTATGCCACTTTAGTTGGAGTGCTGCTGGGTGACTTGAATAACTGAAAAAATGATTAGCATTTTAAGTATGTATAGGACCCTAAAGAAAAAAAGACTAAAATAAGTAACTGAACAGTAGGTAAATCTGTCTAAGTGTAGGTTTTAGAAAGACTAAAGACTTGGTTATTCCAACAATAACATCTTCTCTGTCACATGGAATTGTTTCAATAGAGTTGTCTGATCACATGGAATAACTGAGTGAGAATCAAATAGGCAGATTTGGCTGCTTTCTAACATACTTGGCTTTAAATTCACACTTCACTGTCATGCTGTGCATGTATGTGTGGTGAAAATATCCCAGAACAAAAATTTTAAAAAAGAAACAGTGATTTGTTAAACATTTGAGTAATTTAGAGGCATGATTGTATAAGCCTCTGTATTATCAATTTCCCCTTTTTCCTATTTTCTAATTCCATTCTTTGACATCACTCTATAGTCTATATTTATGCTACTGTAATCAAATTTGTTTCCTACTAACTAGTGTTTTGTGCATGATTTCCTGCTTTCAGTGTAACATTTACTACAAATATTTCATGAAATTACTGATGTTATTCTTTTCTTTCTTTTTTAAAGTTAATTTTTTTTAATGAAATGGGAAGCAGAGCTGCAGTCTTACACGCCTCTCTGCAGCTTCTCTCCTCCTGCCACCCCCCCTAAACCCCATCCCCATACAGACGGTGCCTGCTCCCAGACCACCAAAAACAAACCTAAAATCAGCAGAAAACTATTTAAGCATAAAAATTCAAAAACAATAAAGAATATAGCTTCATCAACTGCACCAAAGAATAAAACAATTAAATGTGGATTATTAAACATTAGGTCTCTCTCTTCCAAGTCCCTGTTAGTAAATGATTTAATAATTGATCAACATATTGATTTATTCCCGGTTTTTCATAGATGTCACGGTTTTTTGGGTACCATGGGAGCCATGGTTTATTACAATGGTTTTATCATGGTTTAAACCATGATAAAATCATAGTAAAATAAAAACCATGGGAACCATGTTTTTTATTTTACTATGATTTTTTACCATGGTTTTATTTTACCATGGTTTTTTCAAACCATGAATTTACCATGTTTTTTTAATAAACTATGGTTTTCTTAATTAAATCTATAGCTCCATTAATCTGTTTCACAAAACTGTAGTGCAATAATGCATACATCAAACAATGAATAGGCTAATTCTAATGCAATAGCAAATGTAATTAAAAATCCTACTTCATACTTCCATCTATCTATCAAAAAAGCAGCATAAGAGTAATCAAAAACAGGAGAATCATTTAATCTTTATATAATTTATATTTTTATTAATAAATATAATTCAGTCTTCATTTCCTGGGATGGCAGGTCCAGCTCCAACTCTGTGTGTAAGAAAGAGGAACAGGAAGAGTGACAGATATTCACTATTAACAAAAAAACCCAACAACAACAATGTGACAAATAAATCAGAAGTGTTTACAAACTGTAAAAGACATGGCAATATTCTAAACGCATACAGGTGCTGGTCATAAAATATATATTTATATATGTTTATATAAATATATATTTCAAATGTTTGTTTCTTTAATTTTGATGATTATAACTGACAACTAATGAAAACCCCAAATTGAGTATCTCAGAAAATTAGAATATTGTGAAAAGGTTCAATATTGAAGACACCTGGTGCCACACTCTAATCAGCTGATTAACTCAAACACCTGCAAAGGCCTTTAAATGGTCTCTCAGTCTAGTTCTGTAGGCTACACAATCATGGGGAAGACTGCTCACTTGACAGTTGTCCCAAAGATGACCTTTGACACCTTGCACAAGGAGGGCGAGACACCAAAAGGTCATTGCTAAAGAGGCTGGCTGTTCACAGAGCTCTGTGTCCAAGCACATTAATAGAGAGGCGAAGGGAAGGAAAAGATGTGGTAGAAAAAAGTGTCCAAGCAATAGGGATAACCACACCCTGGAGAGGATTGTGGAACAAAAGCCATTCAAAAATGTGGGGGAGACTCACAAAGAGTGGACTGCAGCTGGAGTCAGTGCTTCAAGAACCACCACCCACAGACGTATGCAGACATGGGTTTCAGCTGTCGCAGTCCTCGTGTCAAGACACTCTTGAACAAGAGACAGCGTCAGAAGCGTCTCGCCTGGGCTAAAGACCAAAAGGACTGGACTGCTGCTGAGTGCTCCAAAGTTATGTTCTCTGATCAAAGTCAGTTTGGCATTTCCTTTGGAGATCAAGGTCCCAGAGTCTGGAGGAAGAGAGGAGAGGCACAGAATCCACGTTGGCTGAGGTCCAGTGTAAAGTTTCCACAGTCAGTGATGGTTTGGGTTGCCGTGTCATCTGCTGGTGTTGGTCCACTGTGTTTTCTGAGGTCCAAGGTCAATGCACCCGTCTACCAGGAAGTTTTAGAGCACTTCATGCTTCCTGCTGCTGACCAACTTTATGGAGATGCAGATTTCATTTTCCAACAGGACTTGGCACCTGCACACACTGGGTCAGTGTGGCTGTAGTTCAGGAGGTAAAGCAGGTCACCTACCAA
Organism: Pterophyllum scalare; assembly: GCA_024447675.2. Lineage (NCBI taxonomy): Eukaryota > Metazoa > Chordata > Actinopteri > Cichliformes > Cichlidae > Pterophyllum > Pterophyllum scalare. The sequence continues at coordinate 64,522 of JAMQGT020000612.1, read as the reverse complement.
TCGGAAGGTCAGTGATTCAATTCCTGGCTGCTCCAGGCTGCATGCCAAAGTATCCTTGGGTAAGATACTGAACTCCAAGTTGCTCTCTGATGCAAGTGTTGGAGTATGAATGTGTGTGAATGTTAGACAATAGAAGCACTTAGCTTAGTTACTGATGGAAGTGCTTGTATGGATGGGTGTGAATGGGTAAATGTAAACATGTTGTATAAGCGCTTTGAGTGCTCAGACAGAGTAGAAAAGCACTATACAATTTACCAGTACCTGCTTTAAGGACCATGGTATCCCTGTTCTTAATTGGCCAGCAAATTGGCCTGACCTTAACCCCATAGAAAATCTATGGGCTATTGTGAAGAGGAGGATGGGATACGCCAGAGCCAACAATTCAGAAGAGCTGAAGGCCACTATCAGAGCAACCTGGGCTCTCATAACACCTGAGCAGTGCCACAGACTGATGGACTCCATGCCACGCCGCATTGCTAGCAGTAATCCAGGCAAAAGGAGCCCCGACTAAGTACTGAGTGCTGCACATGCTCATACTTTTCATGTTCATACTTTTCAGTTGGCAACATTTCTAAAAATCCTTTTTTGTATTGGTCTGAAGTAATATTCTAATTTTCTGAGATACTGAATTTGGGGTTTTCATTAGTTGTCAGCGATAATCATCAAAATTCAAAGAAATAAACATTTGAAATATATCATGGCATCAGAAGAGACACCACAACCATGAGTGTTAGTGCTGCATAGTTAACTCATAATTCATATTTTAGAGGTGCATTAGTTGTTAAGATAGATTCCAGATGTTACACAGACCCTGTTCACACAACATCTGAACAAAGAGTCACTGAAGCAAAGTTCAGATTGTATTGACCTTAATTAGGCACCGTGCAGAGATGAGACCGCCTGAATAGGATCAACAGTGAGCTGCAGGCTGCAACACAACATAGAGGTGTAATAGTAATAAAGATGTATTCATCTGAAAGAAACTGATGACATTTCTATGTCCTAGAGTCCGTTCAGATCAACATCCAGATTCTGCTCCATTGTTGTTCTTTAACTCTGGGAAATGACAGGATATATGTAGGACAGGAGCGTTCAGCAACAAGGAAGCAAAGGCCGGGTCACGGATGAGCTCAAGGTCAGGAAATATGAGGAGCTGCTGAATTTAAGTAAAATTTAAAAAAACATTTATGATCTTTTGCAGATCATACCTCAGTCTCAGCCTTCATCATGTCTCAGTGTGATAAAGCATTCAGAAGATGACCTTTATGCCCCCCCCCCAATCTATCTGACAGACAGAGGGGAACAGAGATGGACGGGGGGACCGAAACAAAAACAAGAAAACCCCAAAAAACAAAGGAGAACAGTGCAGGCAGCGGGCCGCCTCAGGTCCCAGAGCCCAAAAACACAGAGTCCAGAGGACAACAGGTCAGGAGGGGCCACCAAGGCCCCAGAGTCCGAAAACACAGAGTCCACACCAAAACGGGGAGGCCGACCGCACTCCCAGCAGAGGCGGCGACGAAGAGGAGCACACGAAGACGAGCCGGAGGCCGACCGCGCTCCCAGCGGCGGCGGCGAGGGCGAAGGCGAAGAAGAGCCGGAGGCCGACCGCGCTCCCAGCGGCGGCGGCAACGAGGAGCAGACGAAGAAGAGCCGGAGGCCGACCGGCGCTCCCAGCGGCGGCGGCGAGGGACGAGACGGCGAAGAGCGGACCCCGGAGGCCGACCGCGCTCCCATCGGTCAGGCGGCAGCGAGGCAGCAGAGCGAGGAGACCGGAGGCCGGGGACCACGCTGAGCGGCACCCGAGCTGAGCGGACTGAAGGGACCGAAGCTGAGGGGCTGAGGGACCGAAGCAGGCGACGGGACCGAAACCCTGAGCGGCTCAGGACAGAGCGGAACCCTCAGGGACGGACGGGACCGACGTGGACCATGCTGAGCGGCGAAGGACCGCGGAGTCCGACGCTGACGGCTCGAAGGACTGGAGCGGAGACCTCTGCCGGGGATTTCCTGGGCTGGGGGCGCTGAAGCTGACTGAGGGGACCGAAGGGCTAGAGAGGGAGCTGGGAGCTGGAGGGGACTGGAGAGGGAGCTGGAGCTGGAGGGGACTAGAGAGGGAGAGGGAGCTAGAGAGGGAGAGGGAGAAGGAGCTGAGAGGGGAGGGAGAGGGAGCTAGAGAGGGAGAGGGAGAGGGCAGCTGAGAGGGAGCTGGAGCTGGGGCTGGTGGCACTGCAGTGGCTGGATGTGCAGACACGAATGCATCTGCAGAAATCGCCTCAGTCACAAAGTCTCTGACTAGTTCAGGCAGTGAACCCAAAAGCCAAGGAAAACAGGACACCAGGTCCCGTAAACCGCAGGAAACGGTTCTCCTATTCCCCTCGTTGGGATTGTCTAGCCATTCCCCACAGATCTCATAAACACAGTCGTGAACAGCCCGTTTCATCCTCTCATCCACAAAATTCAGCTTAGAGGCAGCGGGTGAGGGCTGCTGCTTCTGCCGCCGCGAGCTGTGCTTCCGTCTGCCCGTCCGAACCGGAAGCGTCGCAGCGGCAGGTCCTTCCTCCTCATCCCACATCCGTGCCAGGTAGGCAGCGGGGGAAGAGCAGGCTAGGGGCAGTGATGTGGGTGGCGATCGCCGAGGCTCGTTCCTCCAGCCGGGCCTTCTCAGAGCCCGGCGGGTGCTGGTGTACTGAGGCTCACCCTTTGAAGCGAGACGCGGCTCCCACATCAATCGTCTCCCGTCGAATAAGTCGCGGTCCGCGGGGTCCATTCTGGGTTCGGGTCCTACTGTCACAGCTGGTGCAGGCAAGGCAGGGAGGACCCCAGAGCAGGACACAGGCAAACACAGGTATGAAGAAAGTGAAGTAGTGTGCATCAGCAAAATACCACACAGCAACTTTATTTACCCAAACTGTACAAAATACATAAAACTCATGAATACATGCAGCAGACAGAGAGTGACTTACAGCGTTTGCACTGTGTTGATGTTATCTGGATGATTAATCAAAATTGCGACATCAGCAAAAAAAAAAAAAAGTAAGTCTGCGCAGGTTTATTAATAAATCTGAGAGAACTGCTGTTGATGATAACTTAAACCAAAATGTCTTCAAGTTAAACTGCTTAGTTTTTTGATTAACAAAAACAAAAACAATTAAATAAAACATGTATTAAAAATCAGTAAACAACATAATCAGTGTGGAAAAAGATTAGATTATTTTAACTTAACAAAACACCTAAATAAATATTTTAAATTATTTAATTTTTACCAATTAAGTTTAAGGTGTGGTTAACCTGTGAACTTGATGAAATGTAATGATCATTTTGTCCATCCATCCAATTTGTTCCGCTTACCTGGGGGCAGGGCAGGAAACACTGAGGCTTCCCCAGGCCAGCTGAGAGATATAATCTTTCCAGCATGTCCTGGGTCTGCCACTGGGCCTCCTGGTAGGACGTTCCCAGAACACCTAACCCAAGAGGCACCCAGGAGGCATCCTAATCAGATGCCCGAGCCACCTCAACTGGCTCCTTTTGATGTGGAGGAGCAGCATGGGATTGCATTACAGGACTGTGTACGCATCACTGCAGACACAGCCCCAATCCAGCTGTCAATCTCCCGCTCCCTTCTCCCATCAATTCAATTCAATATCAATTTAATTTAATTTCAGTTCTATTCTATTCTATTTGTATAGCGCCAAATCATAACAAACAGTTGGCTCAAGGCACTTTGTATTGTAGGTAAAGACCCTACAATAATACAGAGAAAACCCAACAGTCAAAACGACCCCCTATGAGCAAGCATTTGGCGACAGTGGGAAGGAAAAACTCCCTTTTATCAGGAAGAACCCTCCAGCAGAACCAGGCTCGGGGGGGGGGCAGTCATCTACAGTCACTCGTGAACAAGACCCCGAGATACTTAAACTCTTCCACCTGGGGCAGCAACTTGTTCCTGAGCCGGAGTGGGCAATCCACCCTTTTTCAGGCCTCTGACTCATTTGATAATCATTTTGTTATTATTGATTTTTTAGCTTATTTGTATAGTTTCCAATAGTTTTATTAAATAAGAAAATATATAAATTATGATTAAATAGTATATAAGCCGCCTCTTTGAGTGTGCACTCAAATACTGTACATGTGTAAGGTCAAGGTTTCTTGAGTATTGATCTTAATGTTATCGATTATCTAAAGTGCATCAGTGTGTCAGTGAAAGAGTTTCAGTCACAGTAGAAGTCCTCAGTTAGGATCAAATCCACGTCAAACTGAAACTGGACTGACCTGAAACACACACACACACACACACACACACACACATACACACACAGTGCATGAATAAACTGTTATAGATCATTTAAAACTTCATTTAAAACATCTGAAGCAGATGTTGGTCCCACAGCTATGCCCTCACACACACCTTGTTGTGGTAAAGGCCCTGACCCAGGATCAGGCCCAGCAGGGAGTTCAGGACATTTGCTCCACAAAGAAGAGTCTGCAGCCCGCTGACACCCCCCATCACACTGAACAGAACTACGTTCCACTGGACCACCAAATTGGGCTCCAGACAGACCCCAGACCACAGAGTCATGTTGAACAAGTACCCTGAGTGTCTGAGGACAGAGAGACAGGAGAACATCTGTCTGAGCATACAGTGGAAACACCTGTCCATGTGTATAAGAAAACATCTGTGAGTATAGAGGAGAACATCTGACTGAGGGTACAGGGAAATGTCTATCTGAGTGTGAAGGTACCTTGATATGAGGACAGAGGAATAGGAAAACAGTGAAACCAGTTGAGAACATCTGTAAAACATCTGTGTGTGTCTCACCGGCCTGGGAGGGGCTGCAGTAGGGACCCCCCAGGTGGGACCAGAGGAGCTATTATAGAGGCAAAAGAGGACCCTGAGACAGACCAGTGGCACTGACCAGGCAACAGGAGGCAGCAGAGAGCAGACACACACTGGAGTACAGCAACTGGCACAACATCTGGAAGGGGGAGAGAGACATGTGGTATGACTGACAACATCTGGACCAGCTCGCAGACTGTCAGATAAAACCAGATGTGGTCTCAGTGGTGAACTGAAGCTGCTGTCATTTCACTTTAATAAAAGGGTTAGGTGTGAGAGGGAGCCAAGATCACCTGACTCCTGAACGCACAGCAGCCTCGGGTTCTGCTGCTCTGGATGAAGGCTCGAGCTCCAAGTAGAACCTGAAATCAGAGTTTAACAGTTCCAGATAAAGTCGTTACCTGTCAGTCTGTAACCAGGTAAAAATATAAGTAATATTATAAAAACATCACTGTGTAACAAAATGATTTAATCATGACAGAAACGTGAAGTTTTTTAAAAAAGATGTTTAGATTAATTGGTCACTCTAAATTGCCCATAGTTGTGAATGGTTGTCTGTCTGGAAACAGTTTCAGGGAACTCAGAGAGTCCCTGGTATGCATACATTTCCTTATATGGTCAAAAAGAGAGAAGGGGACTTTAAGGTAGAGGACCTCAGCTAAGAAGGCTTAAACTATAATGCATCTCTCTTACAGTGATAAATAAACCCATATATGAAGTTTAAACAAAGGCATATCAGATACTACAGGTGCACAGTGTACTGAGATCTTTTCACGTGGCTGTTGAAAGGGTGCTGCCAAAGTTACATTTCATTTATGTTTTATTTCTGCAGGGACAGGTATGAGCCATGAACCATGGCTCACACCACAGCACTTGTTTGCAGTGCCCATCCCTCACTGGGCTTTTAAAAAGCAAACAGAAATCTGTACAGGAAATAAAAGCATTCAGATACACCAGACACACAGACCGCATGATTTTCATCCTGGAGCTATTTTGATGTTCTTTGTTTCAATCTCAACCCTGACTGGCTGACTGGCAATCACCTGTGGTGATCAGCCAGTCAGGGTTGATCAGTACAGTTGATAACCCTTCTTCAGCTCTCTCCCTCTAGCCTGCTGCAGCAGCAGTCTTGAGGTGTTTGGTATTTCCTTTTCATTTCTGTAATTATCTGCCAAAATAATGGAGGCTTATCCCAGGATCTAAACCTAGTCCTTCACTTTGAGCTTAGTGAGGTCATGTATGTGTTACCACATGAGGTAGTTTTGAACTCTGTCCCAGGAGCTGGCCTTTGGCGTGCCCAGGAATTTGTCTGAAGATAAACAGGTAAAATTTTGCCAAACATTTCAGGTAGGCAGGAAACTGGGATGGTTCTAGAGTAAAACGGCAGACATTACAAACATTTGTTTAAGGGTAGCACGTGCTAGCACATGGTAACCTATGTAAAGCCTGTTTTGAGTGTGTAAGCTATAGATAATAGTATTTGGGGATATTGTTTGCGTATTCAAATTAGAGTCATGTTCACTTGTTGAGACATGTGCCATGTTTCTAAGGTTTGTGGGGCTGAGCATAAGAACCTCAGTTTCATCTGAATTTAGAAGCAGGAAATTAGAGGTCATCCAGGCCTTTATGTCTTTAAGACATTCCTGCAGTTTAACTAATTGATGTGTGTAATCTGGCTTCATGGATGGATAAAGCTGGGTTTTCTCTCCCTTGTAGAGTACAGACCTGTTTAACAGCTCCCTGGAGCAGGCCTCCGTCCCCACATGCCTCAAGTCAGCAACAATCATCCCTGTGCCAAAACAATCAGCCATCAGTTCTCTCAATGACTTTCGGCCAGTGGCCCTGACACCGGTGGTGATGAAGAAGCTGGACCTCCTGGGCTTCAAGACACACATGAGCAGCTGGGTCCTGGACTTCCTCACCAGCAGACCACAGACTGTGTGCACAGGGGAGCGGGTCTCCTCCAGCACCACCCTGAACACCAGCGCACCACAGGGCTGTGTATTGAGCCCCTTCCTCTTCTCCTTCTACACACAAGACTGCAAACCCACCCACGAGACCAGCACCATCATAAAGTTTGCAGATGATACCATCGTGGTAGGCAGGATCACATCCAGCAATGACGCTGCCTACAGAACAGAGATCAAGAACCTGGAGAACTGGAGCTGAGAGAACAACCTGATCCTCAATGCAGCAAAGATGAAGGAGCAGATCCTGGACTTCAGGAGACTGAGGCCCCTTGTCCATCGCCTCACCGCTGATGGTGATGGGGCGATGGACAAGCATCAAGTACCTCAAGGTCAACATCAGCCACGACATGACCTGGACCTTCAACACCACAGCAATGGTCAAGAAAGGTCTCCAGAGGCTTCACTTCCTGAGGTGCTTGAAGAGAACGTGACTCCCACAGCAGCTGCTGGTGAGCTTCTACAGGTCAGCCATTGAATCTGTCCTCACATACAGTATGGTTCTCTGGCTGCACTGCAGACAACAGGAAAGCTCTCCAGCGCATCATCAACACTGCTGAGAGGATCACCGGCACCCAGCTCCCCAGACTAGAGGACATATACAGGACCCACAGCACCAGGCGGGCCACAGCCATAATCAGGGACAGCACACCCTGGACACTGCATCTGCACCCCCCTAACTTCTGGGAGGCGCTACAGGACACTGTGTCTCTCACTTTGTCACAGCTGGTGCAGGCAAGGCAGGGAGGACCCCAGAGCAGGACGCAGGCAAGAGCAGACGTGTGCTTAACACTCTTTATTAACCGGCTGGGCAGGGCCAGCTACACAAATCAAACTAAACTCGAAAATACTCAAAACACTCGAAAACTCCACAAACAGAACACACAGCTGGCATCACACAGATGAACAGACGAGGACCCAAACAAAGAACAAAGGAAAACAAAGGGCTTAAATACACAAGAGGAACTAACGAGGGAATAGAAAACAGGAGGGAACACAGGAAACAAAAACAAGAAAACCCCAAAAAACAAAGGAGAACAGTACAGGAGGGGCCACCCAGGCCCCAGAGTCCAAAAACACAGTCCAGAGGACAACAGGTCAGAAGGGGCCACCAAGGCCCCAGAGTCCGAAAACAAAAGAGTCCACACCGAAACGGGGAGGCAGACCGCGCTCCCAGCGGTGGCGGCGACGAAGAGGAGCCCCAGACGACGGGGGAGGCCAACTGCGCTCCCAGAGGTGGCGGCGAGGACGAAGAGGAGCACCAGGCGATGGGGGAGGCCGACCGCACTCCCAGCGGCGGCGGCGACGAGGAGCAGACGAAGAAGAGCCGGAGGCCGACCGCGCTCCCAGCGGCGGCGGCGAAGGCGAAGAAGAACCGGAGGCCGACCGCGCTCCCAGCGGCGGCGGCGAGGGCGAAGGCGAAGAAGAACCGGGAGCCTACCGCGCTCCCATCGGCGGCGGCGAAGGCGAAGGCGAAGAAGAACTGGAGACCGATCTCGCTCCCATCGCGGCGGCGGCGAGGGCGAAGGCGAAGAAGAACTGGAGGCCGACCGCGCTCCCAGCAGCGGCGACGAGGAGCAGACGAAGAAGAGCCGGACCCCCTGACGGCTTGGACGGGACCCTCGGGCGGACGGCCGAGTGGCATGCGGCGGCGAAGAGCGGAGTCCCCTGACGGCTCGGGCGGATCGGGGTCCCCTGACGGCTCAGACTGAGCGGGGTCCCCTGACGGCTTGGACTGAGCGGAGACCTCTGCCGGGGATGTCCTGGGTGGGGGCGCTGAAGCTACTGAAGGGACCAAAGCTGAGGGGACTGATGGGACTGAAGCTGAGGGGACTGAAGGGACCGAAGCTGAGGGGACTGAAGGGACTGAAGGGACCGAAGCTGAGGGGACTGAAGGGACCGAAGCTGAAGGGACTGAAGGGACTGAAGCTGAAGGAGCACAGAAGAGGACCAAAGCTGAGGGGACTGAAGGAGACCAAAGCTGAAGAGGACTTAAGAAGGGACTGAAGCTGAAGGGACTGAAGGGACTGAAGCTGAGGGGACTGAAGGGACCGAAGCTGAGGGGACTGAAGGGACTGAAGCTGAGGGGAGCTGAAGAGGACTGGAGGGACCAAAGCTGAGGGGACTGAAGGGACCGAAAGCTGGAGGGGACTGAAGAGGACTGAAGCTGAAGGACCGAAGGGACCAAAGCTGAAGGGAGTGAAGGGACCAAAGCTGAGGGGACTGAAGGGACTGAAGCTAAAGAGGGAGCAGGAGCTACAGAGGGGACTGGAGAGGGAGCTGGAGCTGGAGAGGGAGCTGGAGCTAGAGAGGGAGCTGGAGCTAGAGAAGGAGCTGGGGCTGGAGCTAGAGAAGGAGCTGGGGCTGGAGCTAGAGAGGGAGAGGGAGCTGGAGCTGGGGCTGGTGGCACTGCAGTGGCTGGAGGTGCAGACACGAATGCATCTGCAGAAATCGCCTCAGTCACAAAGTCTCTGACTAGTTCAGGCAGTGAACCCAAAAGCCAAGGAAAACAGGACACCAGGTCCCGTAAACCGCAGGAAACGGTTCTCCTATTCCCCTGCGTTGGGATTGTCTAGCCATTCCCCACAGATCTCATAAACACAGTCGTGAACAGCCCGTTTCATCCTCTCATCCACAAAATCCAGCTTAGAGGCAGCGGGTGAGGGCTGCTGCTTCTGCCGCCGCGAGCTGCGCTTCCGTCTGCCCGTCCAAACCGGAAGCGTCGCAGCGGCAGGTCCTTCCTCCTCATCCCACATCCGTGCCAGGTAGGCAGCGGGGGAGAGCAGGCTAGGGGCGGTGATGTGGGTGGCGATCGCCGAGGCTCGTTCCTCCAGCCGGGCCTTCTCAGAGCCCGGCGGGTGCTGGTGTACTAAGGCTCACCCTTTGAAGCGAGATGCGGCTCCCACATCAATCGTCTCCCGTCGAATAAGTGGCGGTCCGCGGGGTCCATTCTGGGTTCGGGTCCTACTGTCACAGCTGGTGCAGGCAAGGCAGGGAGGACCCCAGAGCAGGACACAGGCAAACACAGGTATGAAGAAAGTGAAGAAGTGTGCATCAGCAAAATACCACACAGCAACTTTATTTACCCAAACTGTACAAAATACATAAAACTCATGAATACATGCAGCAGACAGAGAGTGACTTACAGCGTTTGCACTGTGTTGATGTTATCTGGATGATTAATCAAAATTGCGACATCAGCAAAAAAAAAAAAAAGTAAGTCTGCGCAGGTTTATTAATAAATCTGAGAGAACTGCTGTTGATGATAACTTAAACCAAAATGTCTTCAAGTTAAACTGCTTAGTTTTTTGATTAACAAAAACAAAAACAATTAAATAAAACGTATTAAAAATCAGTAAACAACATAATCAGTGTGGAAAAAGATTAGATTATTTTAACTTAACAAAACACCTAAATAAATATTTTAAATTATTTAATTTTTACCAATTAAGTTTAAGGTGTGGTTAACCTGTGAACTTGATGAAATGTAATGATCATTTTGTCCATCCATCCAATTTGTTCCGCTTACCTGGGGGCAGGGCGGAAACACTGAGGCTTCCCCAGGCCAGCTGAGAGATATAATCTTTCCAGCATGTCCTGGGTCTGCCACTGGGCCTCCTGGTAGGACGTTCCCAGAACACCTAACCCAAGAGGCACCCAGGAGGCATCCTAATCAGATGCCCGAGCCACCTCAACTGGCTCCTTTTGATGTGGAGGAGCAGCATGGGATTGCATTACAGGACTGTGTACGCATCACTGCAGACACAGCCCCAATCCAGCTGTCAATCTCCCGCTCCCTTCTCCCATCAATTCAATTCAATTCAATTTAATTTAATTTCAGTTCTATTCTATTCTATTTGTATAGCGCCAAATCATAACAAACAGTTGGCTCAAGGCACTTTGTATTGTAGGTAAAGACCCTACAATAATACAGAGAAAACCCAACAGTCAAAACGACCCCCTATGAGCAAGCATTTGGCGACAGTGGGAAGGAAAAACTCCCTTTTATCAGGAAGAAACCTCCAGCAGAACCAGGCTCGGGGGGGGGGCAGTCATCTACAGTCACTCGTGAACAAGACCCCGAGATACTTAAACTCTTCCACCTGGGGCAGCAACTTGTTCCTGAGCCGGAGTGGGCAATCCACCCTTTTTCAGGCCTCTGACTCATTTGATAATCATTTTGTTATTATTGATTTTTTAGCTTATTTGTATAGTTTCCAATAGTTTTATTAAATAAGAAAATATATAAATTATGATTAAATAGTATATAAGCCGCCTCTTTGAGTGTGCACTCAAATACTGTACATGTGTAAGGTCAAGGTTTCTTGAGTATTGATCTTAATGTTATCGATTATCTAAAGTGCATCAGTGTGTCAGTGAAAGAGTTTCAGTCACAGTAGAAGTCCTCAGTTAGGATCAAATCCACGTCAAACTGAAACTGGACTGACCTGAAACACACACACACACACACACACACACACACATACACACACAGTGCATGAATAAACTGTTATAGATCATTTAAAACTTCATTTAAAACATCTGAAGCAGATGTTGGTCCCACAGCTGTGCCCTCACACACACACCTTGTTGACCATGACACACTTCATGAGACACTTGTGTCTTGTCTGGTCTTCATCTTTGTGTGGTGTTTACCTGCCTTATGTTCCGTTTCCATGTTTAGTTATCATCTGTCTCCATTTCCAGTTAATGCATCATGGTCCGTGTTGTGATATTCCTCTGTGTATGTGCTTCCCCGTGTTTAACCAAGTTGCACTTGTGTCTTGTTTAGTCACTTCCTGTTTTTGTTTTTTTTGCCAGTCTCCTGTTCTGTGTGTATTTAGGGTCCGGGTCATTCATTTTTCCGTTTTTAAAATGGATATTAAAAAAAAAAAAAAAAATTATTTTCATTTTCATTTTATACTCCAAATCCATATACATATATATTTTTGTTAAACCGGTACATTTTTGTTTTTTGTGGCATCTGTTAAGCTCTGTCTATTAATCTGTACACAAATGCACAGCATGGTGGTCAGGTTAAACAAGGTTTTATTCTGATCAAAAAAGGAATGCAGTTCTTAAAGCCAGCGAGAAGCTAGGAATGAAGTTCCACACACACTCCTCTCTCAGTTTCTCTGCTCCTCTGTAAAAGGGTTTCTGATCCTTTGACTCCGAGGCTGCTGCTGGCAAGCAATGCAACAATCTGGCGTCGGGTGAAGGAAGCTTCCATCTTTTAAAAGCCAGCATCTTAATCAGTCTAACCACCAACAGGTGAGTAACCGGAGCAGGGACCACAGGTGCTCAACTACAACTACTCTGATCCCGCCTCCAGAGGAGCAGCATGGGGCCTATGTACACACACGCGCACACACACACCAAGGGAAAAGGAGGAGAGAGCCAGAGAGACTGTCCAGGGAACCGTGGACCCTGACAGCATCAGAGAAACTTTCCCATCACTGTGAAGTTACTGCAGATGGAGCAGTACATTGTTTTTCAGAACAGCAAACACTTGTCTCTTAGACTTTTGAATCCTAAACCTGCAGATGTGCATCAGAGAGTCAACTTAAGCCATTTTCTGTGCAAAATCTCTGGAACTTCCTTTCTAAAAAACTGTTTAGAAAATGGGTTCATTACTCGAAGCTTCAAGTGCAATGTTTTTAATTACACACATGAGCACACACACACCTCAATGATCTGCTTTTGCAGAAAATATCTTTTTTTTTTTGAAGCATCTTTGCATTCTTTGAGGCGAACACATTATGACCGAATATCATGATCTGATGTTCTGTTTACAGACAAAGATGGATGAATGTGCATTATTAAGGAGAGAGTGCTGGGAAACCATGCTATAAATAGGATGTGTAACTATGACAGGGGGTGATCTTGTGGGATGGGGAACACTCAAAGATTTTTATTGAAGTGCATTATTTTTTTAAACTGTTTTTGAATTGAGCTGATTGCTTTTTTGTTTTTTTGCTTGTAATGAGATGTGGCGTGTCAGTGAATCACCTGGTGGACCGCAAACCTATCAGGTGATTCATCTGGGGAATGAGGCAGTTGCTGGTTTGGACGTCAAATGTCATGTGATCTCTTTCGCCCCCAAATCAAGCTTCAAAGCGGTGGTTCTGTGGAATTGTAAGCCCAGCGTTCGAAGCACGTATCAAAGTGTCAGGTTTGGACTGCCATCACTGACAACAGTATTAAACCAGCACTTCAAGTGAAGGTTATTGTCACGTGTCCTGCATTTGGGTCCAACCCTGCCTGCCACACAGCCTAACTCTGATACCCTCCTTAATTACTGTGACTGTCTGGGATCAGCAGATACAGGGATTTGTATATGGTTACTCTGCTCATTCATGTTTCAGCATTCCTTTAGTGTAATATAACAAAGCAAGTACTCTGACCAGTCATTCATCAACTATAACTGAACATTTTCCAGCCTGCATATAGACTGAATATGTTTTAAAGTCAGCTGACTTGGCACTTAGAGGGAATCACTATAAGCTTGCAGAGGTTAGCACTGTTGCCTTGCAGGAAGAAGGTCCTGTGTTTGAATGCTCCGGCCAGCCTGGGCCTTTCTGTGTGGATTTTGCATGTTCTCCCCATGTCTGCGTTGGTTCTCTCTGGGTTCTCTGACTTTCTTCCCCATGCTACTTTTCCACTGCCAAGGTGCCGGTGCTCGTGCCAGTGCTGGTGTCAGTTCCAATGAACTGGCGAAATGCTTAAGAACAGGCCTGCGTTTCCACTGCGCTTTGTGAACTGATCCTTTATGTATGAGTGTGGGCGGGTCCTCGTCTGGACACGGAAGCCAAAGGGCACAAACGTGCTCTCTGACGGGGACAGTCGCATTCTTCTCTCTCCTGCTTTTCTGCCCTCCCCATCTCTCATGCTTGCTGCTTGCTGTAAGAGTACCTCTTACACACTGACCGAATAAGAATAAGTTTAAGAACCAAGATGGATCGGGCAAACTGGGCCCTAAACACCATTGATCGAATTTTCTCCACTATGAGATCGGGGAAAGTGGAGGCCACGTGTCCGAGTGGAACAGACCCCGTTGGATACGTCTACGACTCCTGGAACTCGTGGAGACCTGTGTGCCTCACAGCTCTGGCAGTTGAGGACGTGGAAGACGTTTACATATTTGGCTATTTGGTAACGGGATCTCTTCTGTTTGGGCTTGGAGGATACCTGATTTACCAGGACATTAAGAAAATCTGGGAAGCAGTTCGGCATCTGCCGGGTCAGCAGAACCAGCTGGATGGGCTGTATAGAGCCATTCCTACACAGACTCAGAGCTTGATGGACCTGAGCCGCAAGCTGGATGCATAGTCCAGCTGAGATCGTGCTCGCAGGTGATAAGGGATAAGATCTGGAGATGAAGTTCGGTTCTGCACAGTGAAGATGGTAACTAATGAATTTGGAATATTGGATATTGAAACGGGTTCCCCAGTGAACTGAAGGCTGTTGGAAAATAACAAGCAGCCTGTTCCAAAACAAGATCTGCATTATCAGGAATTCGGCTCCCTAGTTGGCCTTGAGCTGGTAATCATATCTCTCCGGGACAATGTGTGATGGATGCTCTTCCCTGAGCCCTCTCTGTGATTTGTGTGGGCTGAAAAACATCCATCAGTATCAGCGAACTGTTTTGGCTGGGAACTGGCATCTGGCCGTGTGTGCTGAGAGAGGATGAACTGTGTCCCGACGGTGGCACTGAAGCAGCTGCAGCTCTGACCGGGCCATGTTACTGAGAGGTGGAGGGGAGAGCAGAGCTTCATCCAGCACTGACTAACAGAGGACTCATCAACTCACAGAGACTCTTTCTGTCAGTGGATCAGGTGGACATGCATCACTGCAGTGTTTCAGGACTCTCTGCAGTTCACGCCCTCTGTGGAGGAAACAGACGATGCTGAAAGTCTGTGCACGGTGTGTTCACTCCAACAGGTTAACATGAGAGCTGAGAGGAAACTGGCTGCACTGCACAGCTGCTCTGAATACAGCTAGAGTTAGGCCTTATTTTCAATTAACTCACATTATACTCATATATGGACACACTTACCCGTCATATATATACATTTTTCACATCAGCCAATGCCTTTTGTAAACCTATTGTAAGTCACACTAATTCATACATGCACCTCATCACTGATAAATTATTGCAGTGCACCTAAAGAAACTTTCTCCTGCTTTGCTTCTGCACTCCAACAGATATTTGAACTGTGGCTGCATTTCTGTCTGAGCGTGCTGTGCTGCCTGTAAATAAACATGTCAGTCAGTTTGCTCCAGTTCTCATGGTCTGCTGCCCCTGCAGGTCAGACTGAGGATGACGTCATTCAATGCTGCAAATAACATTTTCTGTTTAAAGTAGAAAAACTAGAGAATAAATGGAGTCAGAGCTGAAAAATTGTGCCTGTTTTATTTTTCTCCTTGAAACCAGGGCCTCTCTCTCTGCTGATCCAGTCACTGGAGCTCACCCAGCAGTCTTTCTCTCATCCATATGACAGCAATCATTCGAATAAGCCAATTTTTATACTTACACTTTGGATCTCGGTGTTTAAGTGCACGGAGGGCCTGCGTTGTTCAGCGTCAGTGAGGACTCATCCCGAGGGGAAACGTGTGCTCCTGCAAAGTTTAAAGTGGATTTTTTTTTAGGATATTCCTGCCCCGTGCAACGGGAATACAGGGCTTTTAAATTCATATGAATGAGTTTATAAAGTGTTCATTAAGAAAAGAAAGAAATTACCTGTTATTAAGCCATGGATCATCAGGGAAAGACACAGACTTCAGACACTACTGAAAAGCTTTAGTGGGCAGTTTCTCTGTAAACTGCTGCTGGTGAGAGGTGATGGTGTAATTATTATATATGATATAATCTAATCATTAGATTCCTGTCCAGAACAGCGCGGGATACCTTATGGAGAGGATCAAAGAAGTGCAGCTACTTGAAGGAGAACCGACTCGGCTTTAAAGAGGATGTGACAGCAGCGGATAGAGACGCCCGCAACAAGCTGTGGAGGAGGCAAGGAAGAGAGGAGATGAGGCCTATTTTGTTGGAAATAGAGCCTACATTAACGGGAAAGAGATTAAAATGTGATGAAAAGATACAGCATTATAAACACCCCATCGTTCTTTTATTAAGCTTTAAAGGTTTGTTTTGATTTGGTGCTCTTAAGGCGATGAGTTTGTGTTACAGTGCAGTGTTTCCAGCTGGTAACCGGCATAGTTTAGGATTTGTGCAGCAAAGTTAAAAAGATTGTGTGTGTGTGTGTTGTGTGTGTGTGAGCTCTGTGTGAGCTAATGTCAATTCCTATTCTTTCTGTTAATGCCAGAGGTATCAGGAATCCAGTAAAGAGGAGGGCATTGTTTTTATACTGCCAAAACAAAGGTACAGATTTTTGTTTCATTCAGGAAACTCATGCTTTTGGTAACAACAGATCAGCACGAGTAGCTACTTTACAAGGTAAATTCAGAGGCAATACTCTAAAGAAAGTATCAGATGTCAGTGGTCGATGGATTATACTTGTGCTAGGTACTGATCGAACACAGTTTATAATGGTTAATATAAATGGCTTTAATAATAAACAGCAAAATTTTTATTAATTTTTTACTATAGAAGTCAAGATTAATCTGATATTGGCTTCATTTCCTACAGCTAAAATTTTATGGGGAGATTTTAACACAGCGATGGATGGAAACATGGATAGGTGGCCCCCAAGAAACCAAACATCATCCGAATTCTGTAAACGGATGGGCTTAATTGATATTTGGAGACATAAATATCTGAATAACAATTTTTACACAAGGACAGATCCCGCATAGATTTTTGGTTGATCTCTTCAGATATTGAAGATAAAGTGACTGAAATATTGATAGAACCAACAATTCTGACAGCCCATAAAGCAATCACAATTAAGGTTGATGGGAAACTTTTTCATAGCATGCTGAAAGTATTAAAGGTACTGCATTGCAGTGGTTTGAATCATATGTAACTAATAAACTCCAGTTTGTTCATGTAAAGGGGGAGGAGTCTTCTCACATGAAGCTTAATTATGGAGTTCCACAGGGTTCTGTACTAGAACCATTTTTATTTATATTACACATGCTTCCCTTAGGCAGTATTATTATCATTGTTATGCAGATGATACTCAGCTTTATCTATCCATGAAGCCAGATGACACACATCAGTTAGTTAAACTGCAGGAATGTCTTAAAGACATAAAGGCCTGGATGACCTCTAATTTCCTGCTACTAAATTCAGATCAAACTGAAGTTCTTGTACTCGGCCCCACAAATCTTAGAAGCACAGTGTCAAACCAGATACTTACTCTGGATGGCATTACTTTGGCCTCCAGTAACACTGTGAGAAATCTTGGAGTCATTTTTGACCAGGATATGACCTTCAATGCACATATTAAACAGATATGTAGGACCGCTTTTTTGCATCTGCGCAATATTTATAAAATTAGAAACATCCTTTCTCAGACTGATGCTGAAAAGTTAATCCATGCATTTATTACTTCTAGGCTGGACTACTGTAATTCATTATTATCAGGCTGTCCTAAAAGCTCCCTGAAAAGCCTTCAGCTGATCCAAAATGCTGCAGCTAGAGTACTGACAGGGACTAGAAAGAGAGAGCATATTTCTCCCTGAACCTGTAACCGAACCTCAGCTTTCCCACATATCTACTTCCACGGAAAGTTGGAGCTGCCCCTCCCGTTGTCCCTCTGTCTCTCGCGTTCTCCTTCCTGGCATTTCTCATCTGCTCTTTAGCTTTCCCAGATCTCTCCATCCTTAAAGGAAAAACAGCCCTTCAGGGTTCCCGAAGCTCCCAGGCAGCTTCAGCACAGTAAAGGCTAAAGGGCAACCTACAGCTTCAGGCACAAGAGCCAAGGTTCACCACAGCAGGTTAGGCCTCAGTTCCAGCCAGCTGTTTTTGTCACAGCAGTGTGTCGCGCCTCCAGGAGGGTGGTGTTTGCACCGCTTTGCTCCGTCCTGACAGCTCGCTCACACTCAGAGGGATAAAACTGCTGATGCTCAAAGACTTTGTAGGTCTGCCTGATTCCACAAGGGAAACTGATCAGGAATCGATAAAAGGGATCAGCAGAAGAATCTGAGTTTACAGCTGACACAAAGCAGCAACAAGTGTGATCTGCACAACAACACCAGACAGCATCAAAAGGATGGAACCCGCATCACCGAGGGCCGTACTTTTGGAAGTATATCTCATTCTTTCCAAACCCTGAGTACAATGTGTGCAGATGCAACAAAACTATTTACAACAAACTGACTTCCAGTAAATTCTCTCTCCTCCTGCTGCCGACAATTCCCATGAAAACAAAAGGGCTTGTGTCCCCACATCTGGATTTGTTTACCAGCACGGCCTTTTCCTCCACCCTCCCCGCCTGAGAGCAGCTTCCTGGCAGCTCACAGCAGCTTTCCACTGGCTTTCCAGGGAAGAGGAAGGCCCTAAATCTGACCCCTTCCTCCCTCATTCCTCGGAATTGTTCCTACCCAGCATTCCGTCTCTGTGGGTTACTGGAAGTCCCGCCCACCGGAGCCCTGAAGCCCTTAAATGCAGCTCAGTCTGCCGCTCTCCTCGCACTTCTCTGCTGCAGTCGGAGCTCCTCTGGACTTTGTGAACGGTGTTATTCTTTTACTGGATTTCCAGCTGCAGACATGACTCAGATCAACAGCTGCCTCAGATGCATCTTTACCATCTTCAACATCATCTTCGCGGTAAGTAAACCTTCAGGAGGCCGATCAGATCTTTCAGGCTTGAGCTTCAGTACTTATTCATGAGGCCAGTGTTGTGTTAACACCTCAGCTGTGATCATGTGTCTGTCGGTCACGTGGTTGCTTTGTTTTTGTTTTTGCATGCGTGCATCAGGTATAAATGACTCATCAGCTGATCAAAACATTAACATCTGTGTGATGAATCAGATTATTGTTAATTTCTTTAAAGAGAAAGGGATTGATTGTTACAGAAACGTTTGTTTGTTTTTATGAAGAATTTGTTGATTTATTTGAAAACAAACTGACTTCTGTGTGAAACCTGTGGACAAAGTAACACTGATGAGTGCGGCGTCATCGTGCGGTCGCGCAGACGGACGCAGGAGCTTTGAGGACCCGTTGGTTGGTTCTCTCACCGTTGTCGTTGCAGCTCAGCTCTGACCAAACCCGTGTTGTGTTTCTCTTCCAGATCGCCGGAGCTTTCATCTTCGGCGTCGCTCTGCTCGCTCAGTTCTTCACCGACATTCACGGAGGACAAAATGTGAGAACAAAGACGCTCAAACGTGGATTTAACACGTGGGAAAAACAGATTCTGGCTCTGAAACCGGAGCTTTTAAACTTTTGATGACCCTTTTTTTGTCTGCAGCTGGAGGTTCAGACCTTCGACCTGCTCGTCCTCTATGTCGTGGGCGCCGTCACCATGGTGATCGCCATCCTGGGAGCCTACGGAGCCCACAGGGAGAGCAAAGTGGCCCTGATGGCGGTGAGTACAAAGACCAGCTTATTGAAACTTATTGGAAAAACAAGAACGTCGGGACCACGTTCATCATGATCCCTGCAGTAAGGAGCCGATCATCTTTACTGTGTTCCCATCTTTCAGTCTGTGTGAGGGCAGCATCAGCACAAAGAGGAAATCCAGCATTTTGTTGGGTCACATTTTAATAACTTTGTCCGTGTCCTCTTTGAGAGACTCAGTGAGGGAATTCAGGCTCTCACACACACAGATACATAATTAGTGATGCTGAGTTATTTAATAATCCAGCCCTGTCAGAGGTCTGTCTGTTTTCCTGTTGAGTTGGAAAACAAGTTTGATCCCACATGTCTGTCACAGAGCACACTTTTTTCCATTTTTATTGGTCCTAAAATGAACTAAAGTGAGAAGAGCTCGTAAATATTGTGGAATTGACTCAAAGCCAGCGTTTAAAGTCAAACAGCTGCAAACTGGCACGTTCAAAGCTTCGTGTTCGAGAGTCGCCAGCACTCACTCATTTCTATTAGTTTGGATGGTGGAGTCTCAGATTTGGACGTGATCGCGAGGTTTCAGTCGTCCCCACAGATCTCAGATGAAATGTTTTCCCGTCTCTCTCTGCAGTTCCTGCTCTGTATGATCCTCGGATTCCTGCTGATGCTCAGAACCGCGGTCCTTGCTGCCATCATGCATCCTAAGGTAAAGGACCAGAGCAGCTTCGGGGTCTTGCACTTACAAGATTTTGTTGATTTACCTGGAAAGAACTTTTTAAATATGTATTTGTTTGCTTTTGTAGCTCGACAGCATCATGGACGAGACGTTCCACAAGTTTCTCCCTCTGGACAAATCTTCAGACAAAGTAAAGAGTCTGGTTGAAGGCTATCAGATAACTGTAAGTTATGCTGACATGCTCAGTATTGTTTGGTCCGTCTTTTATATACAGTTAATAGGAAGCAGGAACTGAACTTTCAAATTAAGAGCGAGGGAACTGTAATGTGATCAGATCTGAATCTTTTTAATAAGCAAAGTAATGAAGGTCTCTCACACACTGCTTCCACGCACGGTCTCGTCCTGCCGTGGCGATCAGTAACCCTCCTGTTTCTTCTTCTGCTGTTCTTAGTTTCGGTGCTGCGGTCTGTTCAGCTACAAAGACTGGGAGGACATCCCCACTTCCTGCCTGTGCAGCCGGGAGGAGGTGAAGAAGGGCGAGTGTCAGACTGTCAGAAACAGCGTGAGTATCGCCGCACGCACTCAGTTCGCTCCTGTTGAATGTGGCGCAGTTTGTAACCTTTTTATTTTTACAGCTTTTGCAGATTTTAGTGAATCCAGAGACGTCCGTCTACACTAAGGTGAGCGACGGCAGCATTTTCAAAGAGCTGGAAACATTTGTGAGTTTCTAGCAGAAAGTGAGAGTTTGTATCTTCCTGTTTTTCAGACCTGCTTTCCCATCATTCTGGAAAAATCTCGCTTTGATGCCACCATCAGGCTCGTGGTCAGCTGCACTCTGGCTGTTCTGGCTGTGAGTATTATCAGTTACTCAAAGACTGTGATTCAGGTCACGTGACGTTGACTCTTCCTTTACTTCCTGGTTTTCTCTGATCCTGGATCAGAAGAAAGCTGCTCCTCAGAGGCCTGCTTTGTTTGAGACAGGCGTGAATCTGATATTTCTCATTAACATTCAGCCAAAAACACTGTTTAGCTCGTCCTCTCAGAAAAGAATCTTTGAATTCGGCGCCTTATTGTGAACACTTTCTCTCAATTTAAGTCATTTTTTCAGAGGTTTGGTTCGTCTATCATCAAAATCCTGCTTAAAATCAGGAGAATTATAACCTCTGTTATTGAACTTAAAGTAAACTCATCCTAGAAGAGTTTTCCCTGTAGGTCAGAGTGCAGGTTTGTCAGTCTGCTGATCTCATTTTCTTACTATCAGTTCGCTCTTTAAAAACTGGATCAGTTCAGCAGCTCGGCTGATTCCCAGCTCTCCTCCTCGTGTCCCCCCCACAGCTCCTCGGCACCATTCTGTCTTCAGTCATGATCCAGCAGACGCATCGCCTCAGCAGACCCTCCACCCTGCTCCCGCTGTCTCCACGAAAATACGAGGAGCTGCCCAACGCTGCAGCGTGTTAGAGGAAGAAAGCTGCACCTCTCCTCTGTGAGTGGGACCAGGAGTCTGTAAGGAGCTCGGGTCGGCGCTTCCACTGACACCAGTCTGACTTGGAGCTCCCATCTCGAGTCGCCCTTCAGAGAATATCTGTGAAAACACAAGAATTTAATGTGCCAACAACTTCTGCTTTTGGCCTGAAGATGCCTTCAGACATTTTTATGACTTTAAGCTGAGCAGACAGTGCCTTCATCCATGTGCCGTAGTTTATGGAGGACGCAGTTCAAAGAAAACCACATGACCTCACTGGCTTCATGTCCTCAGTAATGAGATGAAACATTTGGACACTATGTTGTTAATAAAGAGCCACTCGTGATGCTCTAAAGGGAAACATTTTTGATATCTTTATATTTTGGTTCTCCTCTTTGTATCATAGTTGCTTGCTCTGCTGTAAACTGAAACTTCGGTGACGCTCAGATTCAGAGAGAGTCTGTGACATCATCGTGTTGAGGCTTGTTTAAATAAAGTTCCTTGAAACTTGCAGTTAGCTGGTCAGTGCACAAAGATCCAAGCAGCACTCGGTGTGACAGAGATCCCAAATTTGTGACTGTTATGACCCGAGGTTATTATTGTTTAATAAAGTTTGGAGTGTTTTGAAGCCAACATCCCGATGCAAACTTCCAGAGCATCGGAGCATAGTTCCATCTTCCCAGACCGTGATGCTCCGTGTTTGTTTGTCATAGTTTCTGAATCCTGTTATCAGTTATGGTTATATTTCATTCCTGGTCATTGCTCCTGGTTCATTCCCAGTATCCTGACAGGACTCCATCTCTGTTCTGACTTGTTTCCTGTTTTACTTTGTCAGTCTTTGTCTCTCATGCTCTGTGTCTACTTCCTGATCTTGTCCATGGTGATTACCTGCACCTGTGCTCCCCACCTGTCACCTGTTCCCTTGTTTTCCCCTGTGCAGATGTTATCTGTGTGTCTCCCTGCTCAGAGTTTTGTTGTGTAGTTCGGACTCCAGTGTGGCTGCAGCTGTAATGTTGTGTCACTTCAGAATAAACCCTGTTTAAGTTCAGATCTGTGAGTCGTGTCCTGCCACACAGCCCTGACTAATCCTAAATAGCTCACTTGGTCCAGTTTAAGCAGGATTGGGACTGAGAAAACGATTGTTTGGGAGGACATAAAGAAGATAATTAAAAAGATAATTTTTAAACAAATTATATTAGACCCAAATTTATGTTTGAAGGCTCTATACCCAGAGGAGCGTAACTACAGGCAAACTGAATGTGCATCCATGGACCTCAGTGTGCAGCTTTGACCTGGAGAAACATCAGCAGACCCACCCAGTGGTTTAAACACGTTATCTGAAATCGTCCTGCACCCTTAGCAGAAAAACAGACCCAAAGCATCATGTCTCCACCCCCAGGGTTCACTGTCCTTTGGGTCGTACTCAGCGTTTCTCTTCCTCCAAACCCAGCAGGTTCAGTCGATGCCAAAGAGCTCGATTTGACCACAGCACTTTCTCCCCAGAGCTTTCCCTGAATCACGGGCAAACTTCAGACTTACCTGTGCATGTGCCTTCTTCAGCAGGGGGACCTTACAGGCGCTGCAAGATTTCTATTGTGACGTAGTTATTGGTGGTGTTCTTGGTGCCTGTGTTCCAACTGCCTTCAGATCATTAACCTCTGCCACAGCTTCTCTACAGTTTTACAGTGCAGTGCCATTTTTTTTTTTTTTTGTGGACAATTTCAGCTTGCTATACTGCAATACAATATAACCAATTGTTGGCGGTTTATTTAGTTGACTATGTAATAAGGCCATGGTAACTAAATTGCTAAGAAGTGAAATAAACCACAAAGAAACTGAAAATTTTTTTTCTAGAAATGCCACAGCTGTGGACGCTCTGGCTGAGCAGGGTGGAGACAAAGTTAGAGAGGCTGAGATGGGTTGGATGTGCAGAAGGACAAAGGACGATGAAGATGGAGCTGCAGGGAGAAAGGAGGAAGACCTCAGAGGAGATTCATGAATGGAGTGAAGTGCAGAGGATGCTGGGATAGGGGGAGATGGAAAAGAATGAAGGAGGTCATATAATGTGATATTAGTCATGAACACAAAATAAACTCATTTATTCTGATGTGTTTCCAGCCAATAGGAATGCAAAGATCATTTTTAAACAAAGCTCACATGATTTTTCAGATTATTTTAATCTTGTAAGTCTGAAGTTTACAGCAGAAGATCAAACATGGTACAAAAGAACCCAGATATAAAACTAATATTTCCCTTTCTAAACAGCTGAAAGAACTTTTTTTTTTCAAAATAAAGGCTTCAACTTACTCTGACAAGTTTAACATGCAGCCAAAAAAAAAAAAGAACGTGAGGTTTGATTTAACTACAGTTAAAAGAAACTCATCCAACAAACAGGTTCATATACAGTCACAGAATATCGAAGAAACACACAAAAACAAACGTCTTCTACAAACATCAGATCCACAGATGACATCATCGGGAGGAGAAACGCTTTGATAGTTTGAAGGCCTCCGGCTGCATTCATGGAATCAAAAATAAGCTTTTATTTATTTTTCAAGTTTAGTGAGGGGCATAAAAAAACTTCAAACTTCTGAGTCACATCGTTCAACGATAGAAGAACCAAAGTGACTTTAAGCCCGGCAGTCCTCTGTGTGCACTCAGGTCTGAGTGACAAAATCGAACTCATTTAAGCTGCATCTTTACGCCTCACTGGCCCCGAATGTCTTTGGCAAGCAGGATGTTCGTTACAAATCTATCTGATGAGGTTTTAGTCAGAACTTAAAGTGGAAACATGAGTTTTCAAAGATAACGACAGCACAGGAAATCAGAAAAGCAGAAGCATTTTTCAGGCTCCATTAAATTAAGTTTTCACTGGTTCCAACAGTCAGGCGTCCCCACGGGGGGGGGGGGGGTAAGGCACCCCAGGCACAAAACAGTGCAAACTGCATATTTCATTTTAAAACTCAAGAAAATAAAACTAACAGGGCTCCTGGACCCCTCGCTCTGAGCAGAGAGGTGCAGCTTCCTGCCTCTAGTACGGCGGGGGGTTGTGCAGCTCCTCGTACTTTGGTGGCTGTGGCGAGAAGATGGTGGGCACCGTCAGCAGGATGGTGGGTCGGTTGGGGTAACGCATCTGGTGGATCATGATGGAGGAGAGAATCATGCCGAAGAACTGTGAGGGAACAGGACAAGACAAGACAAGACAGGGGAGCCAAAGTTAGGGGGAAATATCAGAATTCAAAGATTCGAGTCTGAGGAAGAGTTTACAGCTGAAACAAGAACAATTATTAACATGATAATGACTTATTTAATATCCCATCATTATGGGAAAATACATAAAACCAGAGTTCTTCTTAAATAACTGATGCTACTCACGGCCAGGATAGCCAGAGTGAAGACGACTCCAATCATGATGTCGATGGCGAACAGGACGTAGTACATGATGATGGGGAAGCAGGTCTGAACACAGGAAGGAAAATATGATTAGATACATTTACAGTTTCTAAAAATCAGCTGACAAACTTTTTCAAAATGGCCCCGGGTCGCTCACCTTGGAGTAGATGGACTTCTGCTGCATCAAAGTCTGAAAGAGGCACAGAAAGGAAGACATTAGACACCGGCATATTTAACACGCCGAGGTGAGAGCGCGCTGAAACTCACGCTGTAGCTGACGCTATGGCACTCGCCCTCCTCCTCTTCCTCCTCATCGCACAGACAGGAGTCGGGAATGTTGTTCCAGTCAGTGTGGCTGAACAGACCGCAGCAGTGAAACTGAAACAGCAGAAGAAGAAACAGCAGGGTTACCATCACCTCAAACATCTACTGCTCTCAAAGGAAACTGCTACCTGGGGAGCTTCGCTCTTATTTTGAAAGTTCAGTTGCTGCTAACCATTAACTGTATATAAAAGACATACCAGCCTACAGGTGTGAAAGGCGGAGCCACTTTATTTATGGGCTCAGTTATCATTTTAAATTCTTTAATAAAAACTGCTGATCATTTTGTTAATTATTCTCCATTAGGGTCAAACAATAACCCAGGGTATGATTCAGGGCCGGCCTGCCTGATGATTCTCATTATGCATACACAGGTGCAAAAATGCTACACCTGGTTGTGGGCTACTGCACCACAGCTACACCTGCATGTGGGCTACTGCACCACAGCTACACTTAGCATTTACTCAGTGACCTGAATGAGGATGTTCTAAATGCTGCCTTGCATCAAAGACTCAAAGCTGGTAGTTTAATCTTTAACAGAGACGTTTCCACCCCGGTCTGAACCTCTTCAGGTAACGTCACGCTTTTAAAATTTTTTAAATTTATTTCAATCAAAAAGAAAAAAACAGTTCAAGAAAATAAAACATACATATATGTAAATATATCTGCATATGCACATATATTTACATATACAGCAGATACAAATCTCAAGGTGTTTGAAAAGGAGCAGGAAGAAGCAATAGCTTATCTAACCCTGTCCCTATGTGCTTATACACGTTCTTAATTAAACTAGTTATATTATAACACAAACCTGCATATGTACGCACAGACATATGCATGTATGGCTACACATACCTACACATATCAAAGTACCAGTAGATACAATTTACTGAGTCCTCTATTGATCAGAGCCTAGTGTACATGTATATACAGTTCAGTACTAACAAAACATTCTATCACATTCATATTTATACACAACATTTATGTACGCCTTATATTTTTTCTTGAATTGTGCAATATTTGTACTTTGCTTAATTTCATCATCTGAACCATTCTACGTTAACTCTGCTCTATGAAGGTGGTTCACGTCACCATGGTAACTTATGCTGCAGACGAACAGGTATGAAAGTCCCGCCTCCTGAACAGGTTCAGCTTCCCACCATGTAACTTTAGTCTGATAATCAGTGCGTCATGACCTTGGACACAACCATGAAAGACGTTTGTTTTCTACTTCGCACACTTGGTCTTTGTACTAGAAGATTACAATTACATACCAAAGGAGTACACAGAGGTTATTAGAGATGGAAAACAAATTTTGCATCACAAAGTACAGCTGAACAAAGTGCACAAAGTTTCTGTCGAGAAGGCTTCAAGGTGCTCAGCGGGTTCAGAGACGAGTCGAAATGATACCAAAAGTATGGAGCTCAGTGTTATAATACTGTGCACGTGACAAATAAACCCTCTCTCATCGTAATATGGAACACTTACGGTTTTCTGAAGGTTGTTAGCCATGTTCTTTATGTCGTCTGTAGACTCGTCCAGGGGCAGATACCGCCGGAGCTGCTCCTCCATCATGCCTTTGAGCTGCAAACATTATTTTTATGTCGCAAATTAAATTAATAATTCTGAGTTCTGACTGAGTTCATTTATGTTATTATGATAGGTGATCCCTGCGGCAGTGAAAGGTAATCTACTACCACGGGGGGGGTCACTGCTGGACTTGACCCCTGTGGCATTTTTTCTAAAATAATTAAATTGCTGAAATATTTTCATGATATTAGTTTAATCTAGTTATTATAAAAACACCTTCATTCTATGAAACACAGTTGAACATTTGTGTCATATTTAAAAGACGTGAAAGAATTAAAAATCTCCTAAATGAAGCTTTATTACAGTCAAACTATGAAACTCAGCTTTAAAATGTTTCACAAATATGTAACTGTTGTTATTTGTATTCATGGAAAGTGTGGTTCACGTTCCTGCTCTTTCATCTACAGGAACGTCAGACGAGTCAGAGTTGGAGGTCGGCGTGGTAACGACAGCCATGCCTGATGAAACTAAAACCAGCGCGTGGTTAGCGTTCTCGGAGTCTGTTTCCTAAAATTACTGTTAGCCGAGCTTTCACTTCCATGTGGACCAAAGACAGTTTTAAAGTTTTATTGAAGTCAAACGATTTAATCCTTCCTCTTTCGGCTGCTCCCTTTAGGGGGCGCCACAGCACACCATCTGCCTCCATCTCCCCATATCCCAGCATCCTCCTCTGTCACAGCAACCCTCTGTATGTCCTCCTTCACTACATCCATGAACCTCCTCTGGGACCTTCCTCTTCTCCTCCTGCCTGCAGCTCCATCTTCATCATCCTTTGTCCAGGATCTCCATCCTCCTCCTCTGCACAGGTCCAAACCATCTCAGCCTCCCCCCTCTGACTCTGAGCCGCCCTCTGATGCATGCATTTCTAATCCTAATGAACGTCTGAACATCTTCAGCTCAGCTCCTCCAGCCCGGCCTCCTGTCCTTGTCAGAGACACGAACTCCAAACATCATCATGTCTCACTGAAGGTACCATTGTGGTTGCTGCAATGGTTGTTGCTCACAAACAGTGAAATCACCTCAAGCCCATCACCAAAGAGTCTCATCTCTGTAAAACCTGGGAAATCCTGATGCTGTGCACTGATATGATTGAAATAGCTGTAAAAACTGACACGATGACACGTTTGTGTCTCCAACAAGAGCGAGAACAGCAAGTATAACAGACCCACTCCACCCACTCCCCTAAATTTGACTCATCTCCCCTTCAGTATCATCTTGGCATGCACCTTTGGAAGGCCCCCAGCACTGCTGCTGGGGGGGCTTTAATGGACTACAACTTGGAGCTTATTGAGCCGAATTTTGAATCAGACCTGGACTAAGTTATTTCAGATGTTAAGCCTTCATTTCCTCCTGCTGCTGCTGCTGGGTTATATTAACTTAACATCCACCAGATCACAGCAGGGAATCTGTTTAGGCTGCTTTGTTCCATCAGTGCCTTTATAGGAGATTTTCAGCTCTCCGGATGCGCGTAAAGGTACAATAAACAGCTTCCCAGATATTTGATAGCTGTTAAATATCAAAATAATGAAAGAGGGAGGCTTTTAATGTGAAGGAGTCCCACTAAAGACAAAAGCAGGTTTAAACTGCCTTACCCAAAACATTTGATTTTATCCATATTCAAGTATTTAAATAGTGTAGTGCTAATCAGATTATTGTGTTCATTTTCATTGCAGTTACATCACTAAATGTGCTCTGAGACTGAAGCAGTGACGCCTGAGCCTTTACCTGAGGACGTAAGACGGCAACAGGGATGGCGTATCTGAGCATCACCAGACATCCGAGGACCATGCACACCAGGAACTGTGGGGAGAGACAGGAAGCATTGACTCTGCTGTCAGGTGGGGTTATTGACATTTGTCAACCGGAGCACAGTTTCACAATGACGCCCAGAAATTAAAGTGAAACTGTTTCAACATTTCAGAAATTCTGGTTTTGTATGAAGGAAGAAAAACGGTGACTGGGACTAAAAAAGAGGAAGAGCCTGTTCACTTCTCAGGCCCACGTGTGTGCAAGCAGCAACCTTTGAGCACCTCCCCCCCCAATGTCAGAAGTGACGTCACCAACACCTTTAATTCCAAAGTTGCGCCATCCTGTGCAGTCCAGCTGCTCTCTGTACTCACCACGATCAGGGAGCCTTTGCTCTCCCTGTGGGCTCCGTAGGCTCCCAGGATGGCGATAATCATGGTGACGGCGCCCACGATATAGAGGACGAACAGGCCGGTGGTCCGACCCGCCAGCTGCAGGGAGAAAGTCGGCAAACGTCAAATATGACCAGGAGGCACGTTTCCTCCTCCTTCTCATTGTGTTAGATCTGTTTGGACATGTTGGCGCTCACATTTTCTCCTCCTTGAATGCTGGTGGAGAACTGAGCCAGCAGGGCGAGGCCGATGATGATCCCACCCACGATCTACAACCAAACACAGGGAAAGTGTTCAGAGCCGCAACAGCACAGGCTCGACCGGCAGTGCGCATGGCTGCAGGAGGACAATGGTTTTATCCTGATGTTCCGTCTTTAACAACTTCTTAGGTTTTCAGAAGTGTCAGCATTAAATTGATGATTAGCTGATCAACAAAAACATTTGCTGATTGATTGATTTCTGCAGCACTGCTCAGGCTTTCTGTCCACGCTCATTTTCATAACACACACACACACACACCATAGTGAAGAAATACGCAAACACCATCAGAGAGTACGCAAAGCACCAACAACACAACACACCGAAAAAGCTCAAAGTGGAGCCAGAAGCGCTAAAAACCAAATGAGCTGCTGCTTTGATATGAGGGTAACCTGAGGCCAGGTAACAGTCACCTGGCCTCCTGCCAGCCGCACCAGAGAAAGGCTACACCTGTGCGCACCTGCGGAGACCTGCAGTTTAACCCTGCGCGAAATCAGCAGAGACTGCAACAAAACCCGAGCACAGAGTCTGAACTTTAACTTCTGGCGCACAGAGGCGCAGCTTCCAGTATTTACAGCGCCATACAGAACATCTTTGTTTTAAACACAGCCCCTCATTTACATATTTAACATGTTAAACATATTAAACACGTCACTGCACAGTTCTGTTACACACACACACACACACACACACACGTTAAAGGGAACACGATGCCGTTTGTTTCGTGAGAACAAACTTACTGAGGAGTTTATTTGAGGTAATTCTTCTCCTCGCTTTCTTTTAGTTTATAACCAAATTAAACATAAATACAGGACAAATATCGTCGTGCTGCTCACCTGCGGAGCGGCCCCGCCGCCTGCGGCACATTTCAGTCTTTATTGATGATAAAGACTGAAATGTGCTTCGTGAAGTCTGAACTACGCACTTTAAATTCGCACCGAGGTCCGGCATCGCGGCCGTTACCGGAGGCTTCAACTCACCGCAAAGAAGATGTTGAAGACGGTGAAGACGCGTTTGAGGCAGGTGTTGACCTGAGCCATGGTTGCTGCTGGGAAATCCAGAAACACAAATTACACAACTGTCCCGCAAAGTTCTCAACAGCTCCGAGCGCAGCCGGTCGAAAGTGAGGACTGAGGGGGGAGCGCTGCCTTTTAAGCGCTCCGGCGGGCGGGACTTCCAGTAAGCAGCGGACAGGCGCCGGGACACGGACGTCTCTCCATATTCTGCAGGAAAGGAGGAGCCGGGGGGTTTCCGGGAATACCGATGGAAAATTTCTGAAAGCTGCGCGGAGCTTCCACAGAAACACGGCCCGCGTCATCCTGCTGTGGGAATCAGCAGGAGAGCGAAGTTACAGACAGTTTAATCCTCTGCAGCTTTCCGTGCCGGTGCCGGTGCCGGTACCGGTGCAGCAATAAAAATGCATTCAGCGCTCTGATCAAACGCAGGCTCAGATCTGATGCAGATCACATCCTTCTGAGGCTCCTTCATCATGCGCAGTGTCCACGGTGACAAACTTATTTTTACTGTACTGCTAAAATAATGACGTGCATTGTGAGTACTGCCCCCGAGCACAAATTCAGGGACTCATGTTAACTTATACTTCTGCATATTCAGGAACAAACGTCCTTTTTTGAATCTGATCTTCCCTGGAGTATTGTTCTGCTTCCGTGTGTCACGGAGCTTTGGTTTTGTGTCGGAGTGTGACCCAGGTCAGGTGAGACACACAAAACCTACCACACGCTGAAAGGAACTGCCCGAGGCGTGCATTCAGTTGAATACAAATAAAACTTTATTTGCAATATATATAAATACACACGAGTCTCCCGCGTAGACTTTGACTAAAAAAAAAAGAACATTAAAAACATCTACAGATCAATAAAAAAAAAGCCCACAGCTGATTCAGTCACCAGCCGTGCAGCCATAAAAGGAAAAAACAACAATTACGCTGGAGGAGGTGCAATAAACTCTGCAGTTGGCACGGACACTGATACACACAGCAAAAACACATGTTAACACAAAGCTACATGCAAACAGGGCTCACTCCCACTGTCACATTAGCCTCGGGGAGGGGCAGCCATCTGCTGTGACCGGTTGGGGCTGAGGGGAGAGAGACATGCTGTGGAGGAGAGCCAGAGATTAATAATAATTAGTACAAGAACTTCAGATTATCTGAGTTTTGTATGCAGTGGATACTTCCTGGTTGGCTTCTTTCTGATTTTTCTCAGGTCTAGTTTCAGTCTGTGGTTCAGTTCATCCTCACCTGTTTCCGGTCTCTTGTCTCTGTTTGGTGAGTTTCTTTGGTAGTTCTTTGTCCCTCTGTCATCACTGTTACCTCTCTGCTCTGATCTCTGATCAGTTTCATGTGTTTAGTTCCAGGTTTTGGTTCCTCCGCTCCTCCTCGTGTGTGCTGCTGCTGCTCCTGTTGTCACCAGACTTTGTTACACTATTTGACCCTGTGGTTCCTGACCAGCTGTCTTTGCTCAGTAAGGCTGACAAACACAGACTTTCAGCAGACACACTCCACAGAGTCTGAATCTGTGACCCAGCATTTCCTCAGTGTTCCTGGTTATAATTTACATGTAATTCCTCGTTTCCTCTGTCTGTGTTTGTCATGTTAGTCGTTTCCTGTTTTATTTTGCCAGCTCTTGTCCTGCGTGCACTGTGTTTGGTTTTGCTTCCCTAGTTTAATTATTCAGATGGTGTTCACCTCTGCCCTCTGCTGGATGCTGGGCTTTTGCTGCTGTGGCGCTCTCTCTCCCCCTTTTTCACTTTTCCAGAGGGAAGTTTGTCCCGGAGTTTCTCCACCTGCCTGAGGCGGGGCCGGGGGTTGGAGCTGGGCAGCCCCGCACACCTGATTCCTGTTGTGCGCCAATCAGCTCTGCATTTAAGGTCCAGGTTAATCCCCCGGTCTTCACTAGGGTCTTTCGACATGAAGCCCCATTGATTGTAGTATATCCGAGTATTGAAGAGATATAGTTATCCTATAGGTGTACATTATGTTCCCGGAAACAATATGTATAAGAATATAACATATATATTCTCTTTCAGGTCATTTCTGTCTCTGCAGATTCAGAGAAAAGACTACACAACGATAAAATGGAGACTCCGAGGTCATTCAGAGATGCAGCTGTTGTTTTGCATGATTATTATTAGTATATGATGTAAACAACACTGATAAGCTGTGACTATATGGAAGTCTAAGCAGAATGAGAGGGCACCAGTACGCCATGTCATCTCACACGGGTATGGCATGCAGTCTGGTCCAGGTATGTGTCAACTGTTTGAAATGGCATAATTAAATTTAATAACTGGACTCCTTATCCCCTTGTTTCTGTCTCGTCCCTGTTTCGATAAACGAACACGCACAAACATAAAGCTTTAACAACAAACTCACACACGGCAGTAACTCAGATAAAAAGACATTTGTGGTGTGTTTTTGTACAGGAAATTCTTGGGTGGAGGTGGGGGTGCTATTGATTTTTATTGAGGAATAAAAAAACCATGACAGTGATGGGGCTCAGGTGGTTCCTTCTTTTTGGTATAACTTCCCCAGCCTTAGAAAACTCTCTTGGAGAGGACTGCAGACGCATCAGGACAACCAGCTGCACAGCAGAGGTGCTGACATTCTCTACTTAAGTAGAAGTACTCACACTTGTGTAAAAATACTCTGTTACTCTGTGCTGTTTCTGTGCAAAGCTAACTGAAGCTTGTGCTTAATTAATGTAATAATAAAACAATACAAACTTTATTTCAATCTAGATTCTAATTCTAATGAATGCACTCAGCTTGAACACCCCTAAGAAAGATGAGGGTGACTCTGCCTCATCACCCAAACAGAAGAGTGAGTCAGGAGCAGGGGGCTCGCTCCCCGTGGGGCGGGCCCCTGGGATTCAACCCTAAGATCAGTTGTAGCGGCTCAGCATGCACTGTAAAAAAATTCAGTAGAAATACAGCATAATGTACTATATAAAGATGAAGGAATTTTCCTTATTATTCATTTACAGGAGTTTTTCTGTATTTTGTGACTACTGCAATGCATTGTGGGAGCAAGAACCCCAACAGGAGGGAAAGGTTACTGGGAGGGCAGCCATTACACTACATTCACCTTTCTGCCGTAAATGTTCAAACTCATTCTTTGTATTAAAATAATGTGCCTCAAAAGACTTCATATAATTTTATTTAGAAAGAATTGTTCATTTGTGTTAGCTGGACTGAAACCAGCCAGGAATATTTTTGCTGCCTCATTTTGGAAACAATTGTGATTTCGGTTTAACGTGACTCAAGCTTTACAGTTTCAATGATTTCTTAACCGACCATTTAAACCAGTTTGCAGCTTAACAGGATCCAGTGGTAAGGTCACTGAAATGTCAGTTTAATTAATGTTATACTCAGACTTAGCACTTTTATCATTACGTCTATGTTGAGCGCATAAAAAGGTTCGGCTAATATTTGCAGACATACATCTTTGTCTTTTGTGTAACTACATCTTCACTCTGACTAGGACTGGGCGACATATCGAGTTTTTAAGAAATATTGTTATATTTTCATATGAGATATAAGATGAGACTATATCGTTTATATAGATATAGTCTATGTCGCGTTACAATCACACTTGTAGATCCACCAGTTCACCTTTCTCTTCTCCCAGTTTGTCTCTGCACAATTTTAACAGCACAGCTGACACACACTAGTGGTCTATCCGGGGTGTACTCCACCTTTCACCCTTTGGTAGCTGAGTTAGGCTCCAGCCTCCCCTGAGTTGGACAAGTGGAAGAAACAGGATGGAGGTTTTACTTTGGTAATAAATAATAAACTGCTTTTATTGCAGCTGCTAAGTGCTTGTTAAATATTTTGGTTTATAGAAAGTGGTCTTCCAGGCACATGCATGCAACTCTACATCATGTTATAGGAAAGTTATTAATGATGATCCTCAGCAGGTGTGACCAAAACCTAACTTTCTTCCTGGCTTTCCGTGAATCCGTGATGCAGTGGCGGCGCTACGGGATGCTACAGCTCCCCTGGAAAAGTCATAGCACCCCCAAGAAAATAACTTGCGTCTGTGTGTGCTGAGAACTGAAAGAACAAATGAACCTTCATAGCACCCTCAGTGAAATGCTTAGTCCACCCTTAGCACCTGCAGAGAAATATTTCTGGAGCCGCCACTGCCGTGATGGAATATGGAATGCAAATGCATTAAATTCAATTTATTTCATATCCACCTGTCCTGCTCTAATAAACCCAAATTCCAGGAACACCTTCTTCAGATCTGTTCACTTTTATTCCTATAGCACCAGTTAGCAGCCAACAGATGTCTGAAGGCCCTGTGTACTGTAAGGTGAAGACCCTACAGCTTTAATCTAGGGCAAATGCTCCCTCAGACTCGTTGATGAAGTGGATGAAATTTGGTGGTCAAAGGTGAAGTTTTGACCATAACTCACTACAAATGTCTGCTGTATCATGACTGCAGCGTAACTGTTCGCCTGTGGTAAAATGTGATGTAGTGATTCTAGCTTAAACATGTTCTTCATATTGTTAATTAAAATGTACGTCAGTGTGTGTCAGGCATAAACAGGCCAAGTATGGAGACCCTACTTAGGCTTTTTATTAACTGACATAACTGAAATTCAAACACCTGAAACTTCACTATTCAAACCTCAGTGAACCTTAGGTTCCTACTGCTTCTACTTCCTACTCTGATAATCCAGGATTACTGAGTCTCATGTTTTTGGACAGGAGAGCTGAAATATGTCAAATGTCTGATTTTGTGCTTTCTGCAGAAAAAAAAAGCTGTTTAGTTTTTAACTGAAGTGCAGCTTCGAGGCTTCCCCTCAGCCCATTGGTCCTGGAGGAGAACGTGAGGCTGGAGGAGAACATGACAGTGAGGCTGGAGGAGCTGTGGTTAAAACCTGTTTGAGAGTAATGGACACTAAGATGACGATCCCGCCACATGTTTGACAACATCTGCTTATGAACTCATGGTGAGGAGGATGTATGTGTGATATGGGGTGGAGACCATGGAGTGACTTTACTTCCTGATGTGAACAAGCTTCTCAAACGCTTTAATGAAGGCTGGACTGGGCTTGGTCAGCTGGGAGGAGCGGCAGACAGAAAATATGAACTTGTTTGTGCCAAAACTTTTAGAATCAGTGACTTTACTGTCATTCATCGATCATTTAGACTTTGTGTTTAACTTTGTTTTTTTATTGTTAACATTTTATTGCTTACACTTGTATTTGGTCATTTAATTGCTGATTTTAATTCCACTTTTTCACCTTTATGTTTAATTTTTATGCCCATTTTTTTCATTTTGAATTGGTTGTGTTGATGTTAGTAAATCACGTCTCTTGTGTGCCTCATAAGTAAATATTGCTGCATTGCATAAAACAAAACACACAAAAACCAATCCTGACTCATAGCTGCCCTTCACTTATTTTACCAGCAGAGGGCAGTCCTGTTCTGCTGCATTAGGTCACCGGACAGATGCTGAAGCTGCGTGAAATGCATGAACGTTCACTTTGGTGTGGAAGTCCGCTCTGAGCAGAAAACCTGAAATGAAGGAGCTTCCTGCAAACAACAGGAGACACCGAGAAGGAACCGTCCGTGTGACGGACATGAGGTGGGAAACAACAGAAAACACTGGTCCTGTTTTTGTTTTGTTTGTATTTATTTTTGTTCTGTGGGGTTTATTATATATGATTGACCTGCATCAGGCTCTGAGGAGCATTAAAGCGCTGTGACAGTCACATGAGCCCGTGGGAGTTCATTCAAATAAGTGATGAACAAAAACAGCTTGTTTGTGTCGACAGTGCAGTAACTGTAATGATGACATACACACACACATCTATATCTACATATATGCTGTATGTATTATTATTTATACTCCAGAGTTATCTTGCCTGTATCTCTTTTTCATTAACAGTACATTATATTTTCTTCCACTTATCTAATTCATTATATATATATATATATATATATATATATATAGTAATGAAGATGAGTGTTTTGAGTGTTTGAAGCGTTGATATTTTTAAGGACGGATCCTCTTCTTCCTCTCTTCCTTTCCACGCCTCCTCTCCTCCTCTTCCTCGCCGGTCTTCATCCTTTACCTGATCCTGATCTCGGCAGAAAATATTCCTCCTCTTGCTGTCAGATGGAAGAAGCCTCTGTTCGCGCTCGGAGCCGCCGCTGCCGCAGAGCGGCTCTTCCCTCTTCAGCCAGGCCGCTGTAGGGCACAGCAGGGCGAGGAAGGAGAGTTTGGAGCGGATCTCCGGAGCTTTGGCAGCGGCTGCTTAATGAACGAAAATATCCACGAGCTGCTTCCTTGATGCGTGATTACAGCAGCGAGAAAAGCTGCAGAGAATAAAGCCCGATCTGTTTTTGTTCGGGCTGCAGAGGAAGAAGAGCTGCAGAGGAGGAGGAAGAGCGTTTCTCACCATGTTTCTCTCCTTGTGTCTAATCTGGACGCAGCTGCTGGTCACAGGTAAGCGTCTGTCACCTCACACAGATATTAGCGGCGGCAAAGGGAAGGATTAGCACATCAAATATGTTTCTAGCGTCCACCGTGGAAACATGAGCACAGGCGCTGCCCTCAGCTCCTGATGGGAGAGCTTTGCGTGTCTGAATGTCAGCTCAGATCAAATGAGCAAGAATAACCGCGAGCATTCATAACACGAGTTTATGCATTGCAGTGAGTACCGCTATATTCATATACCACTACTGCACATTCACACTCCCCTCAGTGCTTCCACAGAAACATGCAGCATGTACAGGCAGTGATGCTGTGCAGCATGTTGGGGTGTTTGTCAGGATGAATCACTGTAAGGACGGTGCTGTTAGACCTGCACCTTTAAAGACGCTGACTGATCCACCTGAAGGTGCTGGGATCCTCACTGCATCGGTCTGAGCAGAGCCCCCCAAACTGAATCTAGGTCAGAGTGAACCACCAGCCCGTGTCCCCACAAACCTGACACCTGACGGGCAGCTGCTCTATTTTACACATGCAGCGGCTCCCTGCAGGGATTCACAGCCGCAGACTGATGTGTCCGGAGATTGCTGCAGGGTGTGATGAAATGACTGTGTTCATGCCAAAGAGGAGCAGGAATGAGACCAACTGCTCGCTCACTGCGGGGCTCCACTTTTACCGATTTGTGGCAGCAGGCTGAGGAAACGCTGGAGCCTTTTCTTCTATTGTAGGCTTGTTTGGGGCCTTTTTGGGCACCTTTACTTTGTAGACTGGAAACCTCGCAGTGGAAAATCCTCCGAATCCCGTCAGATTCCTGCTGTGTTGCTGTTCAAAGACGAGCTTTTCTGATCGCAGAATGAGCTGATGAGGTGCATCATTGCTGCTTAGATTGGCTCCCTGTGAGCGGCGCTCTCCCTGCTCCGTCTGTCACTGGGCCCTCCGGGGAACACGAAGCCTCCAAAACAGGAAGAGGATGGCACTTCTGTTTTCCCTGGTAGCTGCTTTTAGCTTTCCCAGGCAGGTGAACTGGAACAACCGGAATAGCTCTAATAAAGGCAGAGAGGAGAGGTTTGCTGTGCTCTGCGTGAGGTCGTGTAAAAGGTTTGGTGTGTCATCAGGTTTATCTCAATTTGGGAAAAGGCTTAGCAGGAGAAGCGGTATCTGGAAATTCCTCTTTTCCAGGGACTCAGGTCCCGAGTTAAAAAGTTAAGTTGTGATTCTGGACCCAAACGAGGACGGGCGCAAGATCCGCGTCTCACCTCCTGACCAGGATTTCTGATTTTAAGGCAACGAAAACTGAAAGAGCATAGTTCCCATTGGAGCTGCAGGACCTTAAAGGCAGCACGAAGGTTGATTTTCCATCTCTAAGGGTCAAGGTCACCGGTGACCCCTGTGGTATTAAAAGGGTTAAGTCAGCAGGGTTTCTGTCACGGCTCAGCTGCTTCCTCCATAAAGTAGCAAACACTAAAATTAATTTGACAGCCGAAGCTTGTGGATGTTAGCTGTAGATCAAACAGACAATCAGAAACGCCACAATAACATCAAAGGTTATTTTATGTCCTGAGCTGCTGGGACCAAGTTTTACTGATCCGGTCTGAAGCGTGAACAGTGACCTGTGACCTTTGTGACGGACTCTGGTATGAAGCTTCGTCACTCTGTGGCGTCCACGCTGCTTTCAGCTGGATTTGCAGACCCCTCAGACAGTTAATGGCAACATGGTGGCCCCACAGAGAAAAGGCAAGGTCGGCTCCTCTGGCCAATCAGAGCACGGCTCAGCTCAGCATTGTGCATAGCAACCAGGACGCTGTCGCTAGGGAAAAGATGCCAGAGAGAGATGAGAGGAGCTTCCTGTTGTTCTTTATGCTACACGGTAACATGTACTGGATACATTTATGTTGAAATGAGCCAATCAAAGCTGTTTTTACAGGAAACTCTGCTGTAGATGAGCGCTCTCAGGTCCTGTCTGTGTGTGAGTCACAGAGGAAACTCATATCTGCAGACAGGCAGCAGTCCGGGGACACTTTCTTCGTTCCCGGGTGTTTTGTGCCAGAACAAACATTCGGCTCGAACAGCCTGTCAGCTCAGACTGAAGCTGCAGGAGAAACTTCCAGCATCATCTGCTCCCTCCTCCTCCTCCTCCTCCTCCTCCTCCCTCCTCCTGACAACACAGCCGGCATTTTAACAGCATTTTTTAACTACAGAGCAGAAACACAGTAAAACAATGTTTCTTTGTCATATTAATTATTATTTCTTTATTCAGTTGTGACTGTTTTTGCTCCCTGCCTTCATGAAATCATATTTTTGTGCTTCATATGGTAAAATATGGTTTTGTTAAAGCCACTCGGCTCCGCAGTAAGACGTTTCTGTGATTCCCAGCTGCTTACATATGAATACATAAAGAACCCTTTGGAGGCGTATTTAAACGTTTGTGGAGATGAAGAAGACCTCAGGCTGCTGCTGATGGCTCCTACATGCCCCCCCCCCGCCCCAGGATAAATAAAGACCAATGGTGAATTATGCAGTGTTCACATTCATCACGGTTGGGTGGCTTCAGTCGGTGTGTGGGGCTTTCCTCTCAGCCTGCAGACTGATGAAAGGCTCTGGGCTGGCAGAGGCAGGCAGATGGGATCTCCTGCTCTCATTGCGTCTGCTGCTGTCCCTTCATCTCTGGGAGAGATGCTGACTGTGATGTGTCGCTTCAAAGATAAGAGGCATGAGAAGGAGGACACGGCACGGCGTTTGTACAACAATTGGACGGCTGAACAGTGAAACTCTGTCTCCTCACTGCATGTCTTCTTCCTCGAGTCTTTAAAGTCAAGTTTGCAAAGACTCAGAATAAAAGCCGTCCTCTGTGATTTCTACCAGTTCATTTACCTAAGACTGTATATAAAAGATGGACACAGCCCATTTGCTCGTAAACATGCTGCAGCCTCAGGTATCTCAGTGACATCAGAG
Source organism: Pterophyllum scalare (assembly GCA_024447675.2). NCBI lineage: Eukaryota > Metazoa > Chordata > Actinopteri > Cichliformes > Cichlidae > Pterophyllum > Pterophyllum scalare. The sequence goes on along the minus strand of JAMQGT020000612.1, from coordinate 25,001 downwards.
TTTTGGCTGCTATCATGCTGTTTCTTTTACAAATCAAAGCTTAAATTGAACAAAATCTGGCAGATGATTTTTCAAATGTATTGTGTGGAATTAACTGTAGCTGCTAGCTGTCTGCTAGGCTTCACCTGAGCTAACTGGAGTCCCTAAACTGGACCTCTGGACCGTCTTGGTGCTGCTGGAGCCTTTTTTGGAGCATTTTTAATTACCTGACCGATAATATGGCTGCTGTGGCTTCACTGAGTGAGGTTTGAGGATTTTATTCGGATGTTACTGAGCACTGATTAGCAGCTGTGTGTGAGTGTGAGAATTAGCTGATAACTCAGCGCTGAACCCTCTCATCTATATATGATCACACACTAGCAACAACATGGCAGAATCAAAAACATTTGAGCTCTAACATCCAGGAAGTCTACAGTCCAGGAACCAGTGTGTGATATCACAGTTACTGCTGTGCTGCCTCCTCAGGGTTTTCTGATGCTGGATTATGCAGTGTTCACATTCATCATGGCTGGGGGGCTTCAATTGGTGTGCAGGGGTTTCCTCTCACGCACTCTGAGTCCAGCGCAGTGCAAAAGATGCGTGATCCATTAACACAGCTGCGTGACCCTGTTCAACAACCAGAGCATCAAAAGTGCTTTTTCTCTCCTTTCTCCACAGAATCATCTTCTGATGACTCCTTACCGTTCCGCCACTCGGGTCGATTTCCCCCATCTCTGCATGCTCAGGACGATGTGAACAAACTGCCAGAGTCCCACCACCTCCATCATCATCATCATCGTCACCATCAGCGCCCTGCCAGGTTAGCCAAAGGTATACCGGATGCTCTGTTTCGTCAGGACCCCCCCGGCGAGCGAAGCCTCAACCTGCTGGCACGACCGCATCACGAGGCGCAGCCGGAGCGCGCCGCCATCTCTGCACGACACCTGGTTACCGTGGTGAGTTCTCTGCGGGCGGGTGAAAAAGAAGCGCGTCTGTTGACGTCAACCATGATTCGCAGGAACACCTCTCAGTGTTTGGTGGGCGTGGCTGAGGTTTGGGGGTGTAGTTGAAAACTGACAGCCGTTTGATGTCGGTGGGATTCTTATGGCTGAGAAGCTGCTGAGACTCAGAGGAGGGAATGATGAGGACAGTCGGGCTGTGTTGGGTTTGATGCAGCTTCCCAGGTTATGATTTTAGCATCTTATATCACTGAAGTCTGGGACAAGCAGGAATTCTGTCTTTCCCTTAATGCCTCTCCTCCATAAATCAATGCAGGAAAGGTAGAAATTGGTGCATAAAAATTCACCAGAATACAAAAATTTGGGAGCCTGTGCTCCTCGATGAGGATGCTCAGTTCCTGAAATGTATTCCAGGCATAGTAACGTTCCTGGCTTTAATCCCTGGAAGACCAACAGGAATCCAAACTGACTGAAATGTCAGTTTGACAGCCGCATAATTCCAGCAGCTGAAGGGAGCAGATAAGGAATTTTTGGATGCTGGTCTGAGTCACTCGTCTTATTTTCTCACCATTCATATGACTGTGAGATAAATGGGGTGAGGGAGGTTACAGGCACCTGATGCTGCGAAGGTCAGACGTCAGAGTGAAGGGACAGTAAGTGAATGATGGATGGGGAGCTGCAGACGCTCTATCCACGTCGGAGGAGGAGGAGAGGCGCTGCACTCTCTGTTGCTATGGTAACCTCAATCGAGAGTGTGAGTGTGTGTGCATGAGAGACCCACATTACCTTCACAATGGGGCGGTTGCGTAACTCGGGGACACCGCAGCGACCTTCAGAGTGACATTGAGACGAAGACGGGTGGCTGAGTGAGGGAGATACGGTGACACCGACGGGATCTCCTTAGGAAAAACTCTGGGTTGGAGCGCCGTACTGACCGCAGGTTCAGCTGTGCTCACACACACACACAGGTGCGTCGGTCCCAGCCGAGGAAGCCAACAATACACTCATAAACCTTTTTTTACTCTCACGAGGATTTTCTTTTTTAGCAAGTCTGTGAAATATTTTCATCCTCTCATCGCTGTAACTGCATGAGTCACAGCATAATAAGTTTTCTGAAACAACTCAGGGAACGCTTCCTTATAAAACAGCTTTCTTCTGATTGGCTGCGAACCCCCCCCCCCCACACACACACACACACTTTGTACAAAATTGGCTGCAATTCAGTGATTCTGTCCTCACTGAGCAGGAGCAATAATTATCTTATTTAATGCAAATAAAGCAGGTCCAGCAGAGCAGAGGTTACTCTACATGACTCTAGTTCTAGGAGTTCATGTGTCAAATATGTGACCATTAAATATTTTCTGTAGCATTTTTATCTGATTGATGCGACCGCACTAATTACATTTTTGTGATTGATTTCTTGTGTGTCTTCAGAGCTGTGGTCAGTCATCTGATTCTCAGCACACACACATTTATTTATAGCAGAAACGCTGTAGATGATTCATTTAACTCAATGTCCTCGTGCCTCGACTGTGAAGTCTCACCGCCAACACTCCCACGGTCCTTCAGTCACAGGTGCCGTCGCCACAGATGCACCGTGGGAGTGGAGGAGAAACCTCCGGAGGAAATGAGAAGACAGACGGCTGCCCGTCTCTCTTCGGTTTGGTCTCCCTCTGTGTTTGTGTCTGGATCAGACTGCAGGTTACAGAGCCCCTACAGTGAGGTCAAAGGTCACCTTTCACAATGCTCGATCAATTGAACTGAACCATTTGTATTTAAGGAAACAACATATTCACAAGTGTCTGAGCAGGAAATAAACACTGTAGCCATGAAATGCACCAAAAACACTGTAACTGAGAACTTCCACAAAGCAGCTCGATCCACATATTCAAATTATATTGCTTCTTACTGTTTAAGAATATCGTACTAACAATAATGCACATATGACATGTGCAGCTGTTTAGAAATTAGATTTACTGCTTTTATGACATTTTTTTCAGTAAACAAGCATTTATTTCCTTCATGAATTTAACACAGTTTATCTGCACTTTTAGTTTGAATTCAGTTCTGTTGCTGAATTATCGATCGGTCAGCTTTGAGGGATTTGGGAGGCTCCCGTGATGCCGACGGGACACAGTCGGATCTTCATCCCGCCCTGTTGACCTGTCTGCTTTTATCAATGAGAAACTGCTGCTAGGCTCAGTGCATGCCCCCACTCCCACCCCCACTGATGGACGGAGAGTTTTTGTGGCACAGTCGAGCACTGACCTCAGCCTCCTCTGGCCATTTCTCTAAATATAAAAATAATATTTTATGTTTCAATCAGCAGCAGTTCATCCATCTGTCAGGATTTACTCTCAGGCTCAGTGATACGTGTACCCGACAAATCTGCAAAATATGTCGACCCCAGTCTGACGGGATGGTGCCTCAGTGTTATTCAGAGTTTGGAGCATTCAACAGGCTCCAACAGCACAAACACGGTGCAGAGGTCCAGTTAGCTGAGGGGAAGCCTAGCATACCGCTAGCAGCTACAGCCGCCTGTGTCAGCATCCACCTTAATAACCTGTTTCCTGTTTTTTGTTGTCAGACAGCAAAATGAGGTCCATTAGAGCCACACTGTTGACCTGTCATCACTTATAAGCCATTTCCAGGCTGTGTAGCTTTATAAAAGTATGATATGCATAAGCCTGGCTTGGAGAAAAGTTTTTTTCCCCCATAAATGACCTGAAACTTCCTCTTATCTCCATCCACCCCCACACCTCCTACAGTTGCTGCTCTCAGTCTCCTCTGCTGCACTTCTTAAATGTGTCGGTTTGCAGGCTTCTTTCTGAGTCTCATGTTGTTACCGTTGTGTTATGACATGTCAACATGATATGACACGAGGAACATGCTCTGATGGAAGCTGAGAGAAGCAGAGCAGTTGCGTAACTCCCAGATGGTACCCAGTCACCTCCTGTCTCTGCATCCTATCACATGCCTGCAAGACACTACAGTGTGTGTGTGTGTGTGTGTGTGCGCGCGCGCTGCACTCCATGTGTGAGCCAGTTGCTGCATATAAATTCTGCTGGACTCGATGTAAAAGAGACTGTTTACGACTCCAGCGGGAATTCTGCTGCAGGAGGAATTTGGGATGTGTTCGATGCCTCCCTGTGAAGGATAAAAATCCAAAGCACTGGGAACAAATACTGGATTACTTCAGTCACACTTCCCTGTGATGTGCTCTTATACAGCAGCTGCATTAGTTTCTGCAGATGTGCTCAAGAATTACCACAGGGGTATAGGGTATGATACGGAGCGTTGTGCTTATTCAAACATTTGTATCATTGTGTATTTATAGGTTAGACTTTTCATATTATATGAATGTTAATAATGTGGCAGGAATAATGGTTCATGTTTGTCATGTTTTATTTGCACGGACAGGCCTGAAAGGCTTCACAATCACTAAAATATAAAATAAAAGCTTCAAATTTCCAAAGCTGCAAAAATCCTGTTTAAACATTCAGACTCGAACCAGCGGGCGAGTTTGGATCTCTGCCTGCACACATCACAGTGTTTGTGTTAACGGAATAAATCATTTGTATTTGTGTGTGTGTGTGTGTGTGTGTGTGACTGATCGTGGAAGGAACTTTGACGCAACTTCAAACCCACAGAGAGGAAGACGATTCACCCACCGCTCTGTTCACGCCGTTAGCTCTGTTAGCTGCGTTAGCTCTGTTAGCTCTGTTAGCTGCTAAAAACTGCAGCTCTGTGTGTTTTCTATATAAAGGTTTATGTTAACAGTGTTTGGGCAGCATTGAGCATTTGTAACTTTTAAATGCATGCTTGGGATCTTTAGAGAAGTGGGACTAATTAGCAGTGCAGTCTATTTTTATTTCCAGTGAAGCACTAAGCTACCCTAGATATTTTAAATTGTGGCTTTCACAGACTGAAATGATAAAATGCATGAATTGTCTGTGGTCTGTAACAGCTGAAGGTTTGCAGTGTTGTCTCACTCAGCCAGCACCTGAACTTGGACACAATGATACAGATGATCCCCACAAAGTTATGATGTTGTGTAAAACGTAAGACAGCAGACCAACAAAAACAATACAGCGATTCACAAACCTCATAAATCCATATTTAATTCAAAACAGAACACAAACAACATGATGGCATCTCAGAATAGTGGGGGGTGGGACAGCAACGGCTGGAGGAACATTTTGCAGGTTGTTTGGCAGCAGGTCAGTAAGATGATGGGTCTTAGAGGTCCTCAATGTAAAATTATGAAGAGTGTTTCATCATCTACAGAACAAAATATCATCAAAAGATTCCAAGAGAAATCTGCTGTGTGAGATAATATTTTTCTTAATATGGAACATTTTCTCAGGGTTTATGAGATTTGCATTATTTCCACTTTCCACAGCATCCCACCCGTTATCGGGTTCATTGTAGGCCAGCATTTGGTGCTGGATGGCTGGATGATAACAGCTCTGCAGTTTTGTTTTAGCCATAAAGCCAAGAGGAGTTTCTCAGGAAATAGAAAAGTTTAAATTTCAAAGTAAGTTTCAGGTCCTTATAGAATCACATAATGAGTAATAATAATTATCTCCCTGGGTTGAACAGGTGAGCCACAGGGTTACTGCAGAGACCCGGGTTCGATTTCTCCCCGGGCTTCCCTCTTTCCTGTCAGCTCTCAGCTGTCATGTCACATAAAGGCTAAAAAGCCCCCCAAAATCAGATAATACAGTGATAATAAATGGAATATGGATGCCAAATGTAGTAAAAATTCCCATCTTCATCTTCTTCCTCTGAGCTGGAAAAATGGAACTGGAGTAATTTTTCTCAAAGGAAGCAACACAAGCATGAATAATGAAACCTCATGTTATCCCACGTACTCAGCTGTGTGTGTGCGCGTTTGTGTGTGTGCGTCGTGTGTGTGTGTGTGTGTGTGTGTGTGCGATCTCACTGGGCTGGATGTCACGTGTCGCTCACGTTTTTCCCGCCAGCGTTCTGCACTGAGGCAGATTCTGCACAGTTATGAAAAAAATCAGTGTGATTAAAATCACATTAGAGGAAATCTTACCAGCTCTGCCTGCAGTCATGTGTCTCTGACTAATTAGGTGATGTTAAGCAGTCAAAATGAATTCTCTGCTTGGATTATTTTGTTTCATTATCTTCATTATTAATGAAATGATTTCATAATTACCCATCGTTCTGAGCAACTTTGCCTGGCCTCTGCACTCCGCACTTTATGGTGGTTTTTCCTTTAATTTGTCACCCGGCAAGGCAACATTGTAGCTCATCAGTCAGCCCAACTCTTGTCAGCTGCTGCCGAATGTACGAAACAGGCGGAGAACTGAAACCACGTTTCCCACGACCTGCAGTGTGCAAGAGCATGTTCAGTATAAAACATGACATGTGAAATATAGACTCAAAATGAACACAGTCTATATACAGTAGATTAAAATGTTCAATATACACACTAACTAACTAACTCTACTCAGTAACAGTAACTGGTAGCATCAACACACTGGCTGTAAAATACAGTAGAAAGTCGGATTTTTGCTCTAGTCGGATGGCTAGTAGCAGTAAAAGCAGGGGGCTGAGCACACATCCCTGAGGGGCTCCTGTGCTCAGCGAGATGGTGCTTGAGGTGTTACTGCCAACTCTGACTGCCTGTGGTCTCCCAGTGAGAAAGTCCAGCAGCCAGTTGCACAGTGAAGCGCTGAGGCCCAGACGGTCCAGTATGTGAATAAGCTGCTGAGAGCCGATGGTGCTGAATGCTGAGCTGAAATCTACGAACAGCATTCTGACACGGGAATCTTTTGTGTCCATAATGATTGAAGTCAGTGCAATGGGGCGGTAATCATTGAAGCAAGCTTGTGATTGCTTCTTTGGTACAGGTATGATGGTGGGGGTTTTAAAGGTGGTGGGGACAACAGCCTGGCTCAGGGAGGTGTTAAAGATGTCTGTGAGGACATCCTTGGGTTCTTCTCATGTGCAGGAGAGGTCGTGTTACAGGAAAAAAGTGCATGTAAACAGTTTGAAAATCAGATCAAGTTTGTATGTGTGTGATATCATAATCATTGGTCTTTCTGGATGAGGGTGGAGCGTTAAGCTATCAGCTAATGCTGGCAGGCTTGGTTGTCAGGCTTCATCCACAGACTCACATACCTGCTGATCAGCAACATCCAAATACAATCCTCGAATTTCACCCAAACTGGAGCTCCGCCTTCTTGGACGGTCTTAGTCCAATGAAGCCACAGCAGCCATATTATTGGTCAGATGATGATATTAAAAATGCTCCAACAGAACAAACATGGTCCAGAGGTCCGGTGAGCAGACAGCTAGCAGCTACAAGCCACCTGTGTCGCCATCCACCTGACGGTCAAAGAGGCCACGCCCCCAATTCAAATTTCCAAATGGATAAGTTCTAAAAGACCTGAAAGACAGAAATGATCCATAGAGACCAAAACAGTTTGTGTGTCAGTCTGTAAACATGCATATTTCTGCTGTGAGGTTTTAACATGGGAGTCTGTGGGGACTGACTCACTGCGCGCTGGTGGACACTAGGGGAACTGCAGCTTTGGTACTTCAGGGTTCATTTTTGAGCCTGAGTTATAAACCATTTACTGTTTAACTAAATGGAACCTGCTCATTTACAGGGCAGCAACTAATAATGTTTTATTGATTTCTGTAACATTAAAGTGATATACACTAAAGAATCAATCAGATCCTGTAATAATAATGTACAAGTTTGTTCCCTAAAACAGGACAAAACTGTGACGCTCACAGTTCCTCAGAGGCCACAGGGATGGTTTTAAGTGGCTTTTCTATTTATTTCCTTTAAATAGCAGCCATTACTCATCTGTTAACCAACTGATTGATCAGCTGCTGAGCTCAGTGAGTTTAACCTCCTTCTTCTCCAGCTTTTCTTCTTCCTGTTTTTGCTCTCTCCTCCACCTCTTAAACCTGATAACCCCTGACCTGACGCTCTCAGCTAATTAGCTGTTATTAACACGTGTGTGTGTGTGTGTGTGTGTGTGTGTCGCGCGCGCGCTTGCATGCATGTGTGTGTTTGTATGTGGGACAGAAATAGCACCTGATCTCGACAGGAAGCGCAGCGGGATAATGGCATTACTGGGACAAGGGCCAATCAGGTGGCAGGTCGAGCTCTAAGCCAATGAGAGTTCGGGGAATGACGAGATCAGGAAGTGAAGCGAAAAGTCCCTGAGCGGTGACTGTGAGGCGCGTCCCCTGGTTTTGTGTGTGTGTGTGTGTGTGTGTGTGTGTGTGTGTGTGTGTGTGTGTGTGTTCATTCAGGGAAAGCTTCCTGTGGCCGTCGGCAGGGATGTTTGATTGGTAAGGCCGTGTAGGTGAGTGAGTGGTGTGCAGGTCCTCTCACCTGTTTATCTTTTTGATGGTAATGAATTTAAGACTGTAGCTGCTTTTTAGGAGGCTCTTTGATAAGCTTGTTTCTATATTTGGCTCTTTCTCAGTTTAGATTCTCTGAGCTGCTCAGCTGATGCGTTTTTCTTCTGTTCTTGAGGCTCAGACAGTTTCAAATTCAATTCACAAAAAATATCATTTTAGATGTTTGTGTTGGAGTCGTTTTAAAGCACCGAGGACAACGGAGTGATTCAGTTTAAGAACTTTATCATTTTTGACTTTGAGCCATTTTTAATATCAGAACATTTCTAAATGTGCTTTTTCATTTTCTGTTTGTTGATGTCAGTTCAGTTAAATCGTTCAGCTAAGAGGACAGAAGATGAAGCAGTCTGAGCTTCGTCCATGTTTCAGTCCGTGGGAGTTTCAGCTTTGAGCATAAAACTGATCATCTTCTGGAGTTCTTTGATTTTGGGTTGATGCTGTTGTTCAGCAGGAGATGAAGCAGTCTGCGGTCATCTGTGACATCACATTAAAGTGATGATTTTTATGTGTTTGGTTTTTGCTCAGCCTGCACAGTTTAAACGTTGGCTACAGGCTGTTTAGCTGTGTCCAGTTCTGCAGTGTGTGTGTGTGTGTGTGTTTGAGACAGAACACAGTCAGATAATAACATCAGCGTGTGTGCTGAGCCGTCTGCTTGTGGTTTTGTTCCTGATATTGAATTAAGTAGCAGCAGAACATGTTGTTGTAGCCATTAGCGCACACACACACACACACAAAACCACACAGTGAGGTTAGAGCAGCAGCAGTCAGTGGGTTGGAGGCTGATGGGTGGAGAGCTGCGGAGGTCAGACTTCATGTTTTTGTATCATTTAAAGGAAAATCAGATTGTGTGAATTTGTTGTGTTTGTGTGCATCGGTGCTCAGTGTGAGGTGGTGTGATCGAGGTTATGGCTCAGAGCTAAAATCAAAGCTAGACTTTAAATAAAAAACAAGCCACCTTTTAGTCTGCTGTCATAAACGACCCCAAACTGAGCAAAGCAGCTGCTGTTAGCGTCAGTGTGTTAGCATCCTTCATCCTGCTGCTCAGCATCCTTCATCCTGCTGCTCAGCATCCTTCATCCTGCTGCTCAGCATCCTTCATCCTGCTGCTCAGCATCCTTCATCCTGCTGCTCAGCATCCTTCATCCTGCTGCCCAGCATCCTTCATCCTGCTGCCCAGCATCCTTCATCCTGCTGCTGAGCATCCTTCATCCTGCTGCCCAGCATCCTTCATCCTGCTGCTGAGCACCCTTCATCCTGCTGCTCAGCATCCTTCATCCTGCTGCTGAGCACCCTTCATCCTGCTGCCCAGCATCCTTCATCCTGCTGCTGAGCACCCTTCATCCTGCTGCCCAGCATCCTTCATCCTGCTGCTGAGCACCCTTCATCCTGCTGCTGAGCACCCTTCATCCTGCTGCTGAGCACCCTTCATCCTGCTGCTGAGCACCCTTCATCCTGCTGCTCAGCACCCTTCATCCTGCTGCTCAGCACCCTTCATCCTGCTGCCCAGCACCCTTCATCCTGCTGCCCAGCACCCTTCATCCTGCTGCCCAGCATCCTTCATCCTGCTGCTGAGCACCCTTCATCCTGCTGCTCAGCACCCTTTATTCTGCTGCTCAGCACCCTTCATCCTGCTGCTCAGCACCCTTCATCCTGCTGCTCAGCACCCTTCATCCTGCTGCTGAGCACCCTTCATCCTGCTGCCCAGCACCCTTCATCCTGCTGCTCAGCATCCTTCATCCTGCTGCTCAGCACCCTTCATCCTGCTGCCCAGCACCCTTCATCCTGCTGCCCAGCACCCTTCATCCTGCTGCTCAGCACCCTTCATCCTGCTGCTCAGCACCCTTCATCCTGCTGCTCAGCACCCTTCATCCTGCTGCTCAGCACCCTTCATCCTGCTGCTCAGCACCCTTCATCCTGATGCTCAGCACCCTTCATCCTGCTGCCCAGCACCCTTCATCCTGCTGCCCAGCACCCTTCATCCTGCTGCCCAGCACCCTTCATCCTGCTGCCCAGCATCCTTCATCCTGCTGCCCAGCATCCTTCATCCTGCTGCTGAGCACCCTTCATCCTGCTGCTCAGCACCCTTCATCCTGCTGCCCAGCACCCTTCATCCTGCTGCCCAGCACCCTTCATCCTGCTGCTCAGCACCCTTCATCCTGCTGCTCAGCATCCTTCATCCTGCTGCTCAGCATCCTTCATCCTGCTGCCCAGCACCCTTCATCCTGCTGCCCAGCACCCTTCATCCTGCTGCTCAGCACCCTTCATCCTGCTGCTCAGCACCCTTCATCCTGCTGCTCAGCACCCTTCATCCTGCTGCTCAGCACCCTTCATCCTGCTGCTCAGCACCCTTCATCCTGCTGCCCAGCACCCTTCATCCTGCTGCTCAGCACCCTTCATCCTGCTGCTCAGCACTCTTCATCCTGCTGCTCAGCACCCTTCATCCTGCTGCTCAGCACCCTTCATCCTGCTGCTCAGCACCCTTCATCCTGCTGCTCAGCACCCTTCATCCTGCTGCCCAGCACCCTTCATCCTGCTGCTCAGCACCCTTCATCCTGCTGCTCAGCACTCTTCATCCTGCTGCTCAGCACCCTTCATCCTGATGCTCAGCACCCTTCATCCTGCTGCCCAGCACCCTTCATCCTGCTGCCCAGCACCCTTCATCCTGCTGCTCAGCATCCTTCATCCTGCTGCCCAGCATCCTTCATCCTGCTGCTGAGCACCCTTCATCCTGCTGCTCAGCACCCTTCATCCTGCTGCCCAGCACCCTTCATCCTGCTGCCCAGCACCCTTCATCCTGCTGCTCAGCACCCTTCATCCTGCTGCTCAGCATCCTTCATCCTGCTGCTCAGCATCCTTCATCCTGCTGCCCAGCACCCTTCATCCTGCTGCCCAGCACCCTTCATCCTGCTGCTCAGCACCCTTCATCCTGCTGCTCAGCACCCTTCATCCTGCTGCTCAGCACCCTTCATCCTGCTGCTCAGCACCCTTCATCCTGCTGCCCAGCACCCTTCATCCTGCTGCCCAGCACCCTTCATCCTGCTGCTCAGCACCCTTCATCCTGCTGCTCAGCACCCTTCATCCTGCTGCTCAGCACCCTTCATCCTGCTGCTCAGCACCCTTCATCCTGCTGCTCAGCATCCTTCATCCTGCTGCTCAGCATCCTTCATCCTGCTGCCCAGCATCCTTCATCCTGCTGCCCAGCACCCTTCATCCTGATGCTCAGCACCCTTCATCCTGCTGCCCAGCACCCTTCATCCTGCTGCCCAGCACCCTTCATCCTGCTGCCCAGCACCCTTCATCCTGCTGCCCAGCACCCTTCATCCTGCTGCTCAGCATCCTTCATCCTGCTGCCCAGCATCCTTCATCCTGCTGCTGAGCACCCTTCATCCTGCTGCTCAGCACCCTTCATCCTGCTGCCCAGCACCCTTCATCCTGCTGCCCAGCACCCTTCATCCTGCTGCTCAGCACCCTTCATCCTGCTGCTCAGCATCCTTCATCCTGCTGCTCAGCATCCTTCATCCTGCTGCCCAGCACCCTTCATCCTGCTGCCCAGCACCCTTCATCCTGCTGCTCAGCACCCTTCATCCTGCTGCTCAGCACCCTTCATCCTGCTGCTCAGCACCCTTCATCCTGCTGCTCAGCACCCTTCATCCTGCTGCTCAGCACCCTTCATCCTGCTGCCCAGCACCCTTCATCCTGCTGCTCAGCACCCTTCATCCTGCTGCTGCAGCACTCTTCATCCTGCTGCTCAGCATCCTTCATCCTGCTGCTCAGCACCCTTCATCCTGCTGCCCAGCACCCTTCATCCTGCTGCCCAGCACCCTTCATCCTGCTGCTCAGCACCCTTCATCCTGCTGCTCAGCACCCTTCATCCTGCTGCTCAGCACCCTTCATCCTGCTGCTCAGCACCCTTCATCCTGCTGCTCAGCACCCTTCATCCTGCTGCCCAGCACCCTTCATCCTGCTGCTCAGCACCCTTCATCCTGCTGCTCAGCACTCTTCATCCTGCTGCTCAGCACCCTTCATCCTGCTGCCCAGCACCCTTCATCCTGCTGCTCAGCACCCTTCATCCTGCTGCTCAGCACTCTTCATCCTGCTGCTCAGCACCCTTCATCCTGCTGCTCAGCACCCTTCATCCTGCTGCTCAGCACCCTTCATCCTGCTGCTCAGCATCCTTCATCCTGCTGCTCAGCATCCTTCCCAGTTCTGAAGTTACATGACACACAAACTGTTTCACTCTGGGTTTTTTTTTTTTTGTAGAATATTTATTTGCATTAGGGGTGCAGAATTATGGGCGTGGCCTCTTTGACAGATGGGTGGTGACACAGGCGGTTGTAGCTGCTAGCTGTCTGCTGATTGGCCCTCTGACCAGTAATATGGCTGCTGTGCGCTTCATTGGACCAACAGGACAGCTCCAGTTTGAGTGAAATTTGAGAATTTTATTGTCATGTTATTTAGCACTGATTAACAGGTGTGTGTGTGTGTGTGTGTGTGTGTAAAACCTAGCTAACAGAATGCAGTCTCGTTAATATTGGATCTACTGAACAGCGTCTCAGGAGGAATATCAGGAAAATCCATGTTTTGTTTTTTGCTTTCAACTTGAAAATATATATTTATTATATTATTGTTTTTTAATGCGGTCCAGGCCTTTTTGGTTATTATATTTAACATTAGTTACATCGTTACAGTGCAGTGATGCTTTCTCAGCAGAGAAACTTCCCATCCTGCTCACAGTCAAACTGATGCAGTAACCCCTCCTCCACCCTCCAATAAAAACTACAGTTAACGGATCAGACCTGCAGCGCGCTCTAGCTTTAGGCAAATGATTAGTGCTGGACTTGATGGGATTTAGTGAAGGATGAAGGAGGCTTTGGATTTGAGTCGATAGATCTGAACCTTTAGCCACCACAGGCCCGGAGTCAGCAGCATCTCTGTGTGCTCCTCAGCCTCCAGAGTCTGCATCTAAAGAAGTACTAACTGTTGTGTCTCTGCACACAGATTGCAGGAAACTCTGCAGTGATTCATTCGTGCCTGTCATGTCACTGTTTCTGGAAGCTGAGAGGCTGTTGGGAAAACCAGAGGAGGGGGTGGGCTGTGAGCGCAGAGAGATAAAATAACGTTGGGGGGGGGGGGTGGAGGGATGATTTGATCTGCTTGAAGAAGCTGCAGACTGCTGGGTCTGCAGGGAGGGGCAGAAGATCCAACATGCTGATTATTTAGGTTTTCTTCTTCCAGCTGGGAGAGAAGCACCAGCTTCCCATCATCATCATCATCATCATCATCATCATGCTGCAGGAGCCAGAACTGATCTTCAGTTCTGAGTCAGTCCTGAGGCCAGGAGGAGAAAAACGGGCGGGTGGTTGATGTTTGGTTTGCCTGATCCAGAAATGAAGCCTTGAATGAATCCGTACATGATTCCTGTTGAATGATTGTAAAATGAATGGATCCTGACTCATGTTTTTAACCAGGCCTCCACAGCATCGATCAAATGTTTCATAATAACAAATACCACTGAGAGTCAAAAGACCTCTCTCTGTGTCTCAGTACCTGGCTGTGGATGTGAGGAGGCTGAACGTCAGTCTTCTTCGGTGGTTTCGGGAAGGCGTGGCGGCGGCGCTGGGCGTTCCCGTAGGACACGTTCACATCAACCAGCTCAATGTAGCGGGCGGTCGCCCTCTGCTCACCTGCTGCTTGTTTGACTGCTCGACTGACAGACTTCTCTTACAGGAGAAGAAGAATGGCATCGAGCTTTTCGTGTCCTCTGATAGGCTGGGGATCTCTGAGCCCCGCCCTGCCGAGGAGGTCATCCAATCACTGAACGTCAGGGTGCTTCATCGCCACCTGGGACACTTTGGCATCACTGAGGTCTCCACTGAGGTGTGTGCGTGTGTGAGAGTTTGGAAGGTGTTAGTGTGTCTCCTTGGCTTCCTCATTAGTTGCCATGGAGACAGACAGGGAGGATGGATTGAGATTATTAGCGAGCAGGGCGCCGCCGCTGAAAGTTTAATAGAAGTATTAAAGCACCATCGATCAGCCCGAGGACGACTGAAGCAGTTTTATACATTATGGTAATATTATCACTGAGCCTCAGCTGTGACACGCGCAGTCTTCTTCTGTGGTAATATTACAGCAACAAATGAGAACGTCCCTGCAGGTGTCAGCGAGATGCAGATTAGATCAGTCGGATTATTAATCTCTGAATAAATGTTGCCACATGAGATTATTAATTTGCTCTGCTTCTTTCCTCTTAAACATAAAGATCTGAAATAAGCGGAATATTTCGGATATCTGGACAGGCATCGAATTCCCGGGAGATAAAAATTAAGCCAAGCTGGAAGTGCCACAAATGGCAGTTCCTCTGATGGCTGCCTGAGGGCAAAAGTCTTGAACCACCCCTCATTTCTCTGTTACCAGGAAAAAAGTATCAAGGGCAAAAACAGAGTTTTAGGAGCTGGAAAGTGTTTGGTATGACTGAAGTTTGAACACCGGAAGATGTTTGTTAAAATCCTTGAAGGGTCTCAGGATCACTGAATGATCTAATCCTGAGCAGCAGACACAGGACAGGATCCAAACTGGAACGAGACTAACAGCTGAAAAACCGCCAATATTTTCAGATCAGACGTCTTAAGTACACACAGAGTTTCACAGCCCTCCACACACCTTCACACCCTGTTACACGTGGAGCTCATAAAGGGATGTTTAAAAGAAAATGCCGAACGAACGATCCGGAAACTGATTTAAAAACATTCCCGATTTCCTTCTCTGGGTTTTCCTGCAGAAAAACGTCCTCCAGGGCGAGCAGAGGGACCACGTGTGGCGCACAGAAGGCTTTTACGCCGTCCTCCTCTTCTTCACCGTGTTCGTCATTGTCATCACCTGCTTGATGGTAAAATGCAGCAACACACACGAGCTTCCTGGACCCTCACTCACTCACTAATGTGGATAAAGTTAAAGTTAACTAATCATTTGATTCTGCTCAGCTAATCAGCTGTAGTTGGAGGAAAGAGGAAAATCTAGTTTCACAGAGTCTCACCCCACAATCTGCAGTTAATAAATCCATTAACGAGAACGCCTTCAGGTACTGCGACCAGCGTACAGATTTCTCTTCGTGAATCTGTTCCCTAAAAAGAAAGAAAGGAAAACAAATTAATGAAATAATAAAAATTGCAGTTGCAGTGTCACATCCTGTCCACACGGGGGAGCACCTGTACACACAAACCCCTTCATGGCTCCTCTGTGTGCTTCCTTTTCTGCGGTCGCAGCTCACAGAATAGAAGAGAAGAGAAACCGAAGCTTTATTTTTATTTCTTTACTTCTGTTTCCACTGATGTGAGCTCAGCGACTCGTTGGTCTGCTGACTTTTGGGTGGCATAATCGAATCACTCAGAATAGAATCAGAAAACTGAGTGCAGGTTTTGGCCTGTTTTGAATTGAGGAAAACTTTAAAACTGGAGGTGATGATTAAACATCTCACAAATCACAGCAGGAATAATTAAAATAAGAAGTCATCAGTGGGCAGTAAATATCCACATGGTATCACCCGCACGCATGTATTACACATTCGGCTGATTGTAACCATGTATCCATGTATCCATGTATCCATGTTCGTAGGAAATCAATTGAAAATAAATAAATAATAAAATAAGAGCAAATCAAACTGTGATAAATGAAAAATCTAAAAGTGATGCGGGGGGGGGGTAATGTACAATAAATAAATTCAAAAAAATATTTGAAAGGCAAAAACAGGAAAATGGATCGTATTAATATAACAAATAAAAACAAATGGAATAAAGAAGGAAACGAATATAAAATTAATTCGTCACTGTAAATATATGGAAAATACAATTAAGAAAAATCCTGGAAATGAGAAAATCAGTCACCCAGTAACTGATAAAAGAAATAGGAACCAAGATGTGGGAAAGACTAAATAAAAATTAATGTGGCTGCAGAAAAATAAAATCCAATATTGGAAAATGAAAAATTCCTGAAGAGAAAAGATGTTAAAAAATCAAGTAATAAGACACAATTAAAAAAATGTGCGATAAAAAAATTCAGTATTTTATAAATGAATAAAAAAAATGAAAGCATAACTTCTCTTTTCAGTTCCTGCTGCTTTGGTGCGGACTCAGCCTGGAGCAGTCCACCCGCCCCTCCACTCAGCACCACCTGAACTCAATCTTTTTTTCTTTTCCTCAGGTTTTATACCGACTGAAGGAAAAGGTGCAGGTTTCTGACAGACAGCTGAAAGCCCCGCCCCCTGACCTCCATCTTACCCCGACAGTGCCTCCAGACCCTGCCCAGAGGTCAAAGGGCACCAAGGTCAACACCACAGGCCCAAGCAGTTTGTCTAAAAACACCCAGGTATCTCAGGAATGCTGATTAACGAGCGTGTGTTCCACAGGTGGTCACGTCAGGAAGCATGGTCCAAGCTGAGCTTCCGCCTGCTGTAGCCACACCCATTCCCAAGCAGCAGCCAATCGCAGCCTGCCACCGCCTCGCTCCTCCGGTCGTCCCTCTGCCAAGGTTATTTATTTATTTGCTCTGTTGGACATTTATCTTTTATAAAGCAATAATCTGTCCTTTTAGCTGCTTCCACTTGAAAGTTCTCCACTGTGTCACGTGGTCTTCATCAGCAGAGGTTCAGAACTGAAACGAGCTGCTGTCATAAATGTGACTGTTGGTTTTTCATCAATGTAGGCTCACTTTGCTCTATTTTCTCCTCATAGCCCCGCCCCCGCACCTGTGCCCATCATCTGCAGCACCAACCACACACCCCCACCCAGTGCCGCCCCAGTCACAGCCAGTAACGAGCTAAAGCCCTGCCCCTCCCCCTTCAGGATGAAACCAGCTGCAGGTCTGCAAGAAAGGTGAGAATTTATTCTCAGGATGGAAATGAAGTGTTTCTAACCGATGTGAGCAGCTGCTCTGACATGACGAAGTCTGACGCTGAAAATCGAACATTGTTAAGAGGGTGGAGACCAAATCACTGCTGGTCACATTAAAGCAGCGTCAAAGTAAACGTCATATTTAAATGATAATGGTCTAAAGTGTAAAGTCACTTAGCAGGATGATCGTCCGCCGGGGCCTCCGCCCTTGGCCGCCACCCACCACACTTCACCCAACCTAAATCTTTAAGAAGGGGGACCGGAGGATCACACTCCTCGGCCTCCTCGGTAAGGTTTAGGAAGGGAGGGTCCGTCCGTTAGTCGAACCTTGGATCCAAGAGGAATAATGCGGTTTTCACCCTGGTCGTGGAATGCTGGGGTTTCTGGTCCATAACGAGGGTCCATTCAGTCCCCGTACAACCGCAGCGAGGCAATAAAGTCTGACCTGAAATCTGTCTCTCTGGAGTCTCTTTGAAGGCTCCCACCTGAATGTAACAGCACAGCTAAAGAGCAGCTAACGCTGTCAAAACACACGGCATGCAGCCAGAAGGCCGAACCTTCACATCTGTTTAAAGGTTCCTCGTGAGCACGTACACAGCACAACACCTGCCTGCTCCAGCAATCACAGGTTAGAGGTTACTGTACTCTAATCACACACACACCCTCACTCACACACACACACAACCTCACTCACACTCACACACACACACACAGAGCATGTTTTTCCCTTCGCAAATATGGCGAGCACTCATTCAGTACATATGCATTCAGTCAGTTTGAATTTGCCGTCCTGCAACAACAGCAGTAATGATAACGCTCATTTTCATCTTATTTTAGTCTCGTTTTAACTACAGTTTGACAAAAAAGTATTTAAGGTGCATTTTCTATGGGTTTTATTAGTTTTTTATTAGTTTTATAAATTATTATAGATTAGAATAAATTTAATAAGCTAATAGCACAACAAATAACACATCCAAATAATTATTGCAGAATAACATTATGAAAGGGTAAAAATGAATTTTGGATAATGTGGTATTAGTTGTGCTACAAAGCTGCGGAGGAAGCTCATTTCTGCCGCTTGTATTCATGATCTCATTCTTTGGGTCACTGCCCAGAGCTCATGACCGTAGGTGAGGGTAGGAACGGAGATCGACCGGTAAATCGACAGCTGCGCTTTTACACTCAGCTTTCTCTACACCACGACAGACCGGTGCAGCGTCCGCATCACTGCAGACACAACCCCGTTCCCTTCTCCTGTCACTCGTGAATAAGACCCAGAGATACTTGAACTCCTCAACCTGGGGCAGCAGCTCATCCCTGAACCGGAGTGGGCACTCCACCCTTTTCCGGCTGAGGACCATGGCCTCAGACTTAGAGGTGCTAGTTCTCTTGCCAGCAGCTGAACCGTTCCTCTGTGAGCTGGAGGCCACCGCCCAATGAAGCCAACAGGACTGCATCATCCACAAAGAGCAGATGAGATTCTGAGGCCACCAAGGTGGATGCATTCCACCACTTGACTGTGCCTAGAGATTCTGTCTATAAGAAATGATGAACAGAATTGGTGACAAAGGGCAGCCCTGGCGAAGTCCAACACCTACAGGAAAAGAGTCTGCAGCCAGGATTAAAATTGTTTCTCTTGAATCTGAGATTAAACAGACGGACCCTCCTCTCCAGCACTCTGGCATTTACCTTCCTGGGAAGGCTAAGGACTGTGATCCCCTGATAGTTGGAGCACACCCTCCAATCCCCCTTCTTGAAGATGGGGACCACCACCCCAATCTGCCTATCCAGTGGCACTGCCTCAGATCTCCATGCAACGTTGCAAAGATGTGTCAACCAAGACTACAACATCCAGAGCCTTCAGGAATCTCGTCCACCCCCAGTGTCGTGCCACCAAGGAGTTATTCAACTACCTCAGCGACCTCACCCCTAGTGATGGGCAAGTCACCGGCCTCGTCCCCAAACTCTGCTTCTTCTACAGAAGATGTCATAAGGACATCCTCAAAGGATTTCTTCCACCTCTCGATTATATCCTCAGTTGAAGTCAGCAGCCTCAACCATGGAGGTACAGAACATGGTCCATTCAAACTCAATGTCCTCAACCTCCCTTGGAATGCTATTGAAGTTCTACTGGAGGTGGGAGTTGAAGACCTTGTGGACTGGGGCCTCTGTTAGGCATTCCCAGGGCATCCTCACCGTGCATTTAGGTGTGCGGGGTCTGTTCAGCATCCTCCCCCACCACCTTATCTAACTCACCACCAGGTGGTGATCAGTTGACAGCTCAGCTCCTCTCTTCACCCGAGTGTCCAGAACATACGGCCGCAGATCTGATGATACAGAAGTCCAATAACAGAACACTACTCGGGTTGAAGTTAGGTGAGACTCATTCCTCTCAATGACCCATGTTGCCCATGTGAGCCTTGAAGTGTCCCAGTAGAACAACAGTCACCAGATTGAGCACCCTTGAGCACCCCACCCAGCGACTTCAAGAAAGCTAGGTACTCTGAACTGTCATTCGGTGCATAAGCCGCAAACAACAGTCAGGACCCGTTCCCTGGCCCAAAGGCACAGGGAAGTGACCTTCTCATCCATGGGCTAAGGTCTGGCCACCAGGCACTCTCCCTCGAGCACCCTCCCCAGGCCTGGCTCCAGGGTGGGACCCCTGGTAACCCAATCTTGGGCAGGGTAAACAGTTTCCTTGATCTTTCTGTCATATTTTTGATGAAAAATTTCCCAGGGGAAAATTGGCTATAGAGACCAAAACAGTTTTGTGTAGTGGGCTGTAAACATGTTCTAAGATTGGACATAATATGTGCGTCTATGGGGACTGACTCACTTGTGGACACAGCCCTCAGTGGACATTTTAGGAACTGCAGTTTTTGGTGTTCAAGGTTTTTGACTGGTGAAAAATGAAGCTAATTAACAGTCTTATTAGTGCCCCTTAGCATTAATGCTCTAAGTTTCTGGGGCTCCACTGGAGGAATGAATGCTGTTCTTCTTGCCTCAATTGAGATTTTTGTTGGTGGGGCAGGATCTTGTCCAAAATCACCCATAAATTTTGAATTGGACTAAGATCTGTTGACTTTGTATGGATCCCATGCTATGACCTTTAATCTTCGGCCTCCTAAAACCGCTCAGTGAGCCCTTGTGCCCTTTGGATGGAGGCATCATCCTGGAAGAGACCACTCCCATCAGGAAAGAAATGTAACAGGATAAAGGTGATTTGCAACAACCTTTCATTCTAAGGGTACAAGTGGACTCCACTCTGCTGTGGAGGGCACAGCATAGGGGTCAAGGGTTCAGCCTTTCCCTTTTAATTTATCACCTGCCTGTTTATCAGTATTAAGGCTTCCACTGAGACAGTCACGTAGGTTTCCTCCATAATCAGTGTACAGAGTTCACATTTATCAGAGAGAGACTCAGCAGGTCCTTAGGCTGGTGTTTATGTGAAGGGAGGTGTTTCTGTGCACAGACTTCCACCGTGCTGTTTCTCTTTGCCGTGTCGGGCTTCGAGCTGTTGCGTGTTGTGTTATTAGTTCAGGTTTCTGCAGCAGCAGACTGATTCGCTCCTTCCTGCCGAATGAGTCAGAGCAGTTCACTGATTTTGCTTCACTTTAATTTAACTGTGCTCATTTTAGCTCCACGTTTTTATTCTTGGTCTCTTGCAAAATTTAAATAATACAATCCTTCTTTATGGTACACCGGGCCTCGGTGCAGCCACCCTCCCTCCCTGACAGGAGCTGTCTGAGAGTCTGATGGAGATAAGAAGCTGGGGTCCTGATTACAGCGGACATTTTTAACTCAAACCCTGATGTTTTTCTACCTTGAACATAACCAAGTCGTTTTCAGCTTAAAAAAGTGCAGGTTCTTTCAATGACACCTCCAGACTTCATAATGCCGATGTCTCTCCCAGCAGCTGGAATCACCACAGCTGTGTAGCCGGGCAGCATTAAATTAGACCCTGGGATGATTTTACTGGTAGCTCCTGTACTGGTGTCAGTTCATACACATACATGGCAGCCATGTGATGCTGTGGTAGCTGCAGGTTTTATTTTGTTAACTCGATGACCTTCGACTTCACTTTGGAAATAGATTTTCCAAGTTGCCCATGTCTGTTGGGTTCTCTAGTTGTCCAACATGATAAAGGTCATGCGCAGTGGGAATGGGCTCTGAAATACAAAAGACAACTTTAAGATGTTTGTATTATTACTATTATAATTACTTAATGTGACTCAAATTGCTGCAGCATCATCAGAGACTCTTCAACTGGAACACGGGCGACTCTAATCCCGATTCCTCGGCCTGTGTCTGATATGAATCCCTGAGACTAACCAAAGTAATCACCATCGAGGCAAAGCTGGGGGGATATATGATTACTAATAAACTGAAAGCAACGGGACCGTGAATCTGTATAGTCCTCGTACCCATGCTCACCAACTCTGCTACATAACGAGTACATTTATCTTAACAGACTCACTCTGAATACACCCTCTCCGTATTTTGTTGCGTTTC
The DNA here is from genome assembly GCA_024447675.2 of Pterophyllum scalare. Classification (NCBI taxonomy): domain Eukaryota; kingdom Metazoa; phylum Chordata; class Actinopteri; order Cichliformes; family Cichlidae; genus Pterophyllum; species Pterophyllum scalare. The sequence continues at coordinate 3,256 of JAMQGT020000612.1, read as the reverse complement.
TGCTAAGCATCCACCTACCAAAGCCAATGATTCTGCATTCATTTAAAACATACATTTAACACCTTAACTAATAACTTTATGGGAACCTTATAGCCTTTAAAAGAATAAAAGCTTGACAAACACTGGCTTCGTGTGCCTAAACTTTTCATTATATTGTTTCAGTAAAGAGTCCCCCTTCAGCAAATCATTTTACATAAGCCACATTTACTCGTGAGAAACTTGGATTTGGTTTGGTAAATTAGTTTGACCTCATTTTTCAAAGTCAGACGTGTTGAGAGCCCTAAGTTATATTTTCATACGGTTGTTGCCTCTGAGCTCTTTCAAACTTGGCTCAGGCTCATTTCCCCCTTAAGTAGTTTCATAACTGAAAAGAAAACATTTGTATCTGCGCCTCAGCTCCATGTCGAGCACTTTAGCCGTTATCTGCTGCTCGTAAGTCTTCCTGCAAATCGCATTCAGACCTCGGAGGCCATTTTGTTCTGGTTACATCAGAGCGAGGTAATTACACGCACAGTGTTCCTTAAGGTAAGAAAAGGAAGGAAGATTTCGGGCTCGGAGTGAGAACAGGATGTTTTTCTCGGTGTGTGTGTGTCTCTTTTGTGTGTGTGTGTTGTCCACTCTGGAAGGCAGCCAATCGGCAATCAGACAAATTGGAAGTAGCAGCATCCTGGTGCGGAAACTGGCCGACACGTAGCCAGACAAAGAGAGTCTGCCCACATGAACCCCATTAAAGCTCACCTTGTCTCGTCTGCCTCTCGGCCTTTTGTTCTGATGCCTTTGTGACACAAAAACCTGAGTTCGGCCTTTTTGCTCCTTCAGCGTGAAGTTTTAGTTATTAATCTGCTGCCTATAAAGAATTTCCTCTGTTTTTATAAAATAAAAATAAAAAAATTATATTGACGTCTTTGTTATTTAGGCAAATGTGTCTGCCATGGACAGGATGGCAGCGTTACATGTTTGAGATAGCAGAGCACAACAAAACTAAAGAACACACAGTATGTAACTAGAATTAAGAAAGCACAAACTCTTAAACTTAAGGACAAACTCCAGGAGACACGTACTTCAGTCTCAGCTGGCTACAGATGTCCCCAACCTAACATCAGTGATTACCTAACATCTGAAGCTACAATGAGCCTCGAGCTCCACTTCGTGAGCATTAAAATGCAAATGGTCTCAATCATTCATCAATGGCCACAGCACTGTAAGATGCTGAAAGACTCTACGGCCCCGTCCTCGGTCCAGAGATGTGCACATCCTCATCACTGGACTGTAGGTGTGAGTGGACTGTGGAGTCCCGGCCCGATGAGGCAGCGCTTCTGTGCTAGGGTTAAGGTTAGGGTGGTTAGGGTTAAGGTTAGGGTGGCTAGGGTTAAGGTTAGGGTGGTTAGGGTTAGCTATTAATTAGATTGGAATCTGGCATTGTGTTATTTTTTCCCCTACATGGATAAAACCAGATTGTTTGGAGTCGTGTAATTTTACCCACTGTATGTAAATATTTAAGCTCCACTGACAAGAGAAAAGATCTAAAAGGAGTGAGTTTAAGTTTTTAGAGTGAACGTTTACACATGGAGCAAACAGGACTGCAGTGGGAGCAGTTCTCCATGTTGGTTATTGAGTTTCTGTGCCTTGAGTCATTAAGGAAATCCAACCACACCGACGGCTTCTCTGACATGGTGTTGGTTGGTGTGTTGGCAGCCTCCATTACGCTCCGTGGTTCTGTTTTTCCTGCAAATGGCTCATTCTGGAAGTGTGTTGATGTCTCCCAGTGAAGAATTTGTTAAATCACTAATGTTGTAAAATAATGTTTTCAGCCATCTTTGTTTATTGCGGTTAGATTAACTGAAGGAAAAAGGCTTTTTTAAATCAAATGATCAGAAATGAGAGTAAAATAAAGAAACAACACAGTCACTGTCAGCAGACCGAAGGCCCACACTGACCCAGGATCAGGCCACACTGAAGCTACAGTCCCACTATAAACCCTGCTGGTTACATTCTTTTTTAGGAAATTTAAACTACAGCAGTGCGCTAACTGTCAAGAACATGTTGCTATAAATCTCAACCAACAAACCAACGAAGCACAATAAAAATGGAGGAAGGGAACTCGTTCGCTGGTTCAGCCTTTCCAGTTTAATGAAAGCTGCCTTTGTCTCTTTCCTCCCATCCTTCCTCTGCAGACGGGGCTCTAACGTCTCTCTGGTGTTGGACATGTCTGCTCTCGGCGCTGTGGAGCCCCTTAATGTCGCCGTGGTAACCCCCAGAGAGGCGGCGGCTAGGGAGTACCTGCTGTCGGCTGGCCGGCCGCTCACCCGACAGCAGCTGCGCGACATCATCAACAACACGCACAAGCTGCACGCTGAGTTCGCCGTGAGTAAGAATGTCAAAGCTTTCTCACCAAGCACTAATGTTGGGTTTTTGATATTTTGCCATGAAACATTAAAGGGCTGAATTACATGTTCATGCCTCTGCTCCCAACCCTTGTGATGCAGTCTTTCATAATGCCCTCAGGTTAATTCCTGGAATAGCCTTAGAGTAACTGGCACACTGTAACTATAGACTATTAGATCCTTCTGCAAGAGAAACTGTACTCATGCAAAGTGCACTGTGTTTTAACCTGGGTATGAAATGTGCCATAAAACCAAATCCTGTCTTCCCCCAAATTTCAGGAAATCCCAATGAATTTCATTGATCCCAAGGAGCTGGATATTCCAAATCATGGGACCAAGAACAGATATAAGACCATATTGCCCAGTGAGTACTTACAGAGTTGCTATGGTGCAGAAACACTTCCAAAACAATCCTCGTCTCCGATTTCCTCTTGAACCAGGAAGTTGTTTTATTATGTAGGAGGGGCTTAGTGTCAAAGGCCAACAACTGTGAGGACAGCTATTATCGCACCTCCCTCTTCCCCGCGAGCAGACAGAACAATACATTTTCCTCTGAGCACAGTTTGTTCTCACAGGCACTTATCCTGATGAAGACATTATGTAACACGCACACAATGATAGTTGTTGGTTTATGCAGCCGTGCTTTGGGAGGAGGGCGGGGTTATCAATACAGCACTGTTCCTTCCTTCCGACCAATCAAGAGAAAGGAATGCACACCTAAAGATGCTGTCAATCAAAGCCTTTCCTCTGTTCCAGATTCTGTGTTGTCTTTAACTGTGTTACACCGGACAAGTCTGAGTGAGTGTGTACGAGTTAGACTTCAAGCATGTTTGAACACACACCAACTCTGCCAACTCTAGATCTTGTAGGTA